>JAJHNS010000061.1:0-119005 GCA_027564155.1 Gymnocypris eckloni scoliostomus
TCTGAGGATTATGTGTGTTCAGAGAATTTGACGCGGATTGTTTGTAAATGATAATTTTCATATCAATACTATTTTCAAAACACTTATTCGCATATAACAGCAAGCGACCATTTGATACTGTTTCCTATGCAATTATAAACAGATAATTTCAAACGGATTGTCAGAATGAGGGCCAAAAATAAAGCTTTTTCTGCTTTTTATAAAAGCCTTTATTAAAATGGTAATTGAAACTTGAAGGAACATATATATATATATATATATATATATATATATATTTATTAAATGTCATATCAAAAACACATCTATCTTCCCTAAACAACTTGCACATCACATAAACAACACACAGAAAACCAGAAAATCTCACCAGTTACTCCTGCTACCACCAGCACAACACCAACACATACTCCTCCTATACTGAATACATACACAACCCAACCTGGAATGAAAAACACAGTCCTTATTACGACATAAAGACATTTTTTTTTATATATTTCCACCTTCATCATTTACATGATATTAAATGAACAGAAATGGCGCCATCTAGTGTTTATTGCCTAAAAATGGCATTACAGTGCTTGTGGGTAAACTCATTTATATTATGCATAATGATTATAACGTTCAACCTGTGAACATGCATCTAGTGTGACTTTGTCAGTAATAGAGATTAGTTAGGCCACATGTTTCAGACAGGCTACAGTGAAAACACAAATACACTGAATTATATTCTAAAGCTTATCAAGGAAAGTTATCTGAATGTTTGAATTATACTCACCGTGCCATTCTCACTATGGTCCTTTTCACTGATAATTCTGATGCTGTATTGACGGTGGATGCTGCTGCTGTTGGTGATGATATCAAGAAGATAAAGTCCAGAGTCTGTGGTTCTGATGTTCATGATGGTCAGAGAACCAGTCTGATGATCTAACCTCAGTCTGTCTCTGAATCTCTCTTTACACTGATCATCTGTACAGATCTTACTCTGATTTCCAGTGATTTCAGCGATGAAAGTGTCATTAAAATACCATCTCATCAGATCATTTGGGTTGTTTATGACACCAGGATCAAAAGTAGCAGTTTGTCCCTTCTTCACTGACTTAGACTTTGTTGTATCCGCATCTGCAACATCTGAATCACAAATAAACATCTGCTGTGTGAAACAAGAAAGAGCTGAAAGCAACTACAAGAAAATGAGCATTAAAGAAAAACACATTTAAAGCTTAAATTCAATATGAAATGTCCAGTTTACTGTTGGGAATGTGTCGTGTCACCTCCAGTGTAAACAGCATCACTGATTATAGTGAGCTTTGTTGTTGTTTTCTGTTGTAGACATGGTGTTACACTACAACATTTCAAATAGTTAATATATTCATACTTATCATTTTGCTTTTAATAATGACAGAAAAATCTAATAAAATAATGTATCAAAGAGATATGCCTAGGTCTACATCTGAGCACTGCCTAGGTCTACATAGGCTAATTTAACAACAACAAAATAATAATGTCTTTATAGTACACTGTGTGTACTGAGTATATGTATGTGTATTTTGCACATTGTCTTCTGTACAGTCTGTAAGTATGTACTGTCCATATGTAAATTGTTGTTGTTTTTTTGCACTGTCTGAAACACGCTCGTAAGAATTTCACTCACCAAGGCACTTGTGCTGTGGTGATGTGACAATAAAAGTGATTTGATTTGATTTAATAATAATAATAAAATCATAACATAAATTACTAACGAGTTCAGATTGAATGATTCTGCTCAACTGGATCATATGCTAAAAAGAATGAAGTTGTTTGAAATGTAACTATTTAATCTATTTCATTCAAATTATAACTATAATGTAAATTATAAATATTAAAACAACATCCCACTGAAGGAAACATCTTACCCCAATGTTCCCAACTTTTCATTTCAAAACAAAAACAATGTTTTACGCTAGTATCACACAGACCGATGGCAGAAGTTCTGGACTCCATAGCAGCTTTCACTGGTCAAGAAGCACCCAGAGGTGGTCTGACTGACACGTAAAGCAACCAATCACAGTTCATTCTGTTTAGGGGCGTGAAAATGTAACACCAATGTCTCTACAATAACAAACGGGTATGTAAAACTCTTGGATGTATTTTAAAAAGTCTGTAACGTGATCTTCACATAATTCAAATACTTCCGAGTATCCAGCATTTAGTTAATACTGATAAGCATTAAACACGAGCTTTCTTCCATGAGGGGTTTGGCATCACAGCAGCTTTGTTTCCAGGTGAACTGTTAAGGAGCACGACGCGCGCATCTCTGGGAAATCCTGTAGAAATCAACCAATCAGATGACGACTTTTAAAAGCATTTCAAATTTTGGGTGCCATATGCATCGGACATTCAGCTAATGGTCTGATCTGTAGGCATGACATCTGAGATATGGCCCTGTCTCAAATGGCACACTTCATATGCACTTAATGTCTTGTAGACATACAAGGGTCGCTGTGTATGTGTGTCAGTTAAGTCCACAAGACTGCAGGGCATCTCATTTGTTATTTCAGGTTTCTAACAGAAGCTGCACTAACGCAATGATTAGAGAATTTACTTGTCAATCCCTGACCTAAAGTCTTTGATTTTTCTGAGTCTGCACTGGTGCGAGCTTTGCAGCAGATCCAACAGTCAAAGCAGCCTTACGTCATGAAAGTGCGAACTCATAGGAAGACTGTAGTGTTTAGGGTACCATTTGGGACAGGGCATATTAGGTCTGAGATTTAAGATTATAGCGAGGCAGGCAAGGAAATGGAAATCTATTTGAAGCGAGTAGTGAGAACATTGAACGTAGTAGAGGAAGAACATTTCACAACTTACAAGACAATACATGGACATCAAATTGAGGGCAATTATACACAACAAAGCAAGGAGCTAAACAAGACAAAGGTAAAAAAACAAACAAACAACAAGAATGCCTATGATAACAACTAGAACAAAAGAAGCAGGAATGAAACACATGAAAACAATGGAACACAAACTACAGTTTGCTAGAACAGAAACTGAAACCAAATATTATGCTGAAATTCCCTGCTGTAAAAATGAAAACACTGTGACTAAGCATGTATAACCTCAGTCTTTAAACATTCATTAATGACTCACCATAAACAGTGATACTAAAGATCCTTTCACTCAAGCTGTTGCTGCTGATGATCTGTAGTTTATAGAGTCCAGAGTCTGTGTTTGTGATGTTCATGATGGTCAGAGATCCAGTCTGATGATCCAGCTTCAGTCTGTCTCTGAATCTCTCAGTACGTTCATTACACTGAACATCTGTGCAGATCCTGAGATGATGGCTGATTTGAGCAATGCGAGTGTTATTAAAAACCATCTAATCTTTTCTTGATGGCTTGTTTTAGCATTTGTGTTTAGAGAGACCGAATCTCCTCCATTACAATCACTGACTCTCTGTCTGAATAAACACTTAATGCACCTGGAGGAGAAACAGATTCATTATAAACCACTTCAAAAAGTATGACATGTACAAGCACAGTGGGACATTCTTTTTGGCTTGTTATGAGATATTGCATCAAATATGTGTCCACATGTAACAAAAATGACTACAATAGGCCTACAGTAGCCTATAAACAACATAAAAGTGTCATTGTTATCCAGAGTGTAAGTGCAGGAACAAAAGTATCTAAATCCGTATTTGATATGGTCAGAGTCAGAAATATATCAAATAAACTACAGTACATCGAAAATAAAAATATGTTAAATAAATTATTCCATTGGTTAAAGCTGTAGTGCGTAACTTTTTTGTGTTCAAAATGTACTAAATGTATATAATACGCGAGTACCCCATGAATCCATTTTCCAAACCGTGTTTTTGGCTTGTCCTGAATCACTACGGTACACTTATAATACGTGTTTATATTCGGACTATACAGGTGCTGGTCATATAATTAGAATATCATCAAAAAGTTGATTTATTTCACTAATTACATTCAAAAAGTGAAACTTGTATAATGCATACATTCATTCCACACAGACTGATATATTTCAAGTGTTTATTTCTTTTAATTTTGATGATTATAAGTGACAACTAATGAAAAACTCAAATTCAGTATCTCAGAAAATTAGAATATTGTGAAAAGGTTCAATATTGAAGACACCTGGTGCCACACTCTAATCAGCTAATTAACTCAAAACACCTGCAAAGGCCTTTAAATGGTCTCTCAGTCTAGTTCTGTAGGCTACACAATCATGGGGAAGACTGCTGACTTGACGGTTGTCCAAAAGACGACCATTGACACCTTGCACAAGGAGGGCAAGACACAAAGGTCATTGCAAAAAGAGGCTGGCTGTTCACAGAGCTCTGTGTCCAAGCACATTAATAGAGAGCGAAGGGAAGGAAAAGATGTGGTAGAAAAAAGTGTACAAGCAATAGGGATAACCGCACCCTGGAGAGGATTGTGAAACAAAACCCATTCAAAAATGTGGGGACATTCACAAGAGTGGACTGCAGCTGGAGTCAGTGCTTCAAGAACCACTACGCACAGGCATTATGCAAGACATGGGTTTTGCATTCCTTGTGTCAAGCCACTCTTGAAGAACAGATCGCATCAAAAGCATCTCACCGGACTGCTGCTGAGAGTTTCAAAGTTATGTTCTCTGATGAAAGTACATTTAGCATTTCCTTTGGAAATCAGGGTCCCAGAGTCTGGAGGAAGAGAGGAGAGGCACAGAATCCACGTTGCTTGAGGTCCAGTGTAAAGTTTCCACAGTCAGTGATGGTTTGGGGTGCCATGTCATCTGCTGGTGTTGGTCCACTGTGTTTTCTGAGGTCCAAGGTCAACACAGCCGTATACCAGAAGGTTTTAGAGCACTTCATGCTTCCTGCTGCTGACCAAGTTTATGGAGATGCAGATTTCATTTTCCAGCAGGACTTGGCACCTGCACACCAGTGGCGGCTGCTGATCTTTTAAAGAGGGGAAGCTCATTTTCGGCCTAAATCATAAAAATTGTCCATTTATTTATATGTAAATTCTGCCCTACGTTCCTTTTCAAGAAAATGCTCTGTAACCCTGTCGCACCAACTAGGCGTCTTTTCCAGTGACTTGACCAGTGTCCTCTCAATGGCCAGCAGAGCTAGGCTGCTTAAACGGCCTTGGCCCATTGTGTTACGGGTGTAGGACTTGAGCCGCTTTTAAACAGGAGAAGCTCCTTTCTACACCTGCAGATGTAGCTCAATTGTTGCCACTAATGAGAACAGTTTGTAAAGCTGAGGCATTGCACTGTCCAACTCCATGTCTTTAAGGAACACCAAGTAATCACACAGCTTTCCCTGTTACTCTGCAAGTCCTGATCTGAATACAGGACTTGAAGTTCAGACCTCAGTCTCCCTGAATCAAAGTGATGGCCATAACTTTTCAGGACACTTTGGAAGGCCTCCTCTGGAAATGCTTGTCTCATGTCATCAAATTTCCCTGGATTGACTAATTCTAAGAAAAGCATACTTTCCAAATTTGAAAAACGCGAGGAATCTGCTCCAAGATGTTATCAAGGATGGCCATGTACAGATTTCTGTAGCGCTCTTGGGGATCCTGCAATTGGGTCAGACGGCGCTCGTGGGCTCATCTCTTGGGTCTGATGTGAGATCTGCTGCTTTGGCATAAACAGCTTGGAAAGCCCCTCTGACCTCTTCTCTTTGACAAATGCAAGAAGAGACTCAATTCTTTTCTTGCAGTAAAGAACATCCATCGCTTCTGCTGGACAATATCAAAGACCACATCAGTCTCAGAGAAGATTTGTTCATATGTGTACAACATGAACACAAACTCAAAATCCTCCAGTTTCCTCACGAAGCCTTTGGCACAATCCAGTGTATCATCATCCATTGTCGTATCTGCAATGATGTTATCAAATGTCTGCAGGAGGCCATCATAATTGTTTGCCACAGTGCTCACTATCCGTGATGTGAAATTCCATCGAGTAGGAGCGTTTCTGGGCAACCTTGAGCAGCCTGCAGACTCCAGAAAAGACGTCCTCTTTGTGGATTTTGAGAAAAATGTGGCAAACCCAGAGAGTGATGCAAAAAATTCTGCACTCAGGCAAGCATTTGGCCCCTGTGACAGCACCAGATTCAGTCTGTGTGCATAGCAATGCACAAACATTGCACTGGGGCTATTGCTTTCACTTTGGCCTGCAGACCATTGAGAGCTGAAGCCATGACAGCAGCCCCATCATAGGTCTGTGCCACAAGCTTATCCTTAAAATTGTAGCCCTGCATGTTCTCATTTAAAACATCAAAACGGACTGAGCATCTAGAAACATCAAAAATCCAATGAAGCGCTTCTGAATTTTACCTGCACTATCCACATAGCGAACAATGACAGAGAGTTGGGCACGGCAGGATATATCAGTGGTTTCATCCACCTGCCATCCAAAAAGGGAGCATCCTGAATTTAATCTCTGATCTGATCAGAAATGGTGGCTGCAAGAGCAGAGATCAAGTCATTTTGAATAGTGTGTGACATACCAGAAAACACAGTTGAGGACTCGAATTGTGTGGACAGGACAGAGTCATATTTAGCTAATGTTTCTGTGAACTCTCTGTAATTCCCTTGTTGGATGATTCACTACTCTCATCATGTCCCTAAATGACAGCTCCTGCCGGCCAAGCAAGGATGTCACATCAATAAGGCGGTTTAGGAAGGCCCTGTTTTGTTTAACAGTTTCATTATGTTTAGCCACTTGAATGCGAGCACCTTCATTGATTGCATGCTCAACCCTGATCCTGCCCATGCAACAATCTTGCACATGCACTCACATGTTCATTGCTATTTTCATGCCTTTTATATGCCCTGTCAAAGTTTGACAGATCTCAAACCCAATTTTGACCAAACAACACATCCATGAGATGGTTTCATCAAGAGACATGGCCAGCAGTACATTTTCTTTTCACAGCACTTCCAGTCAGCCAGCTAACTTTGTCATACCAGGAGAGCTGAAAAGACCTGTTACTTTTCCCTATCTTTTGCACTAAATCAATCTTAGGTGTTGATCTGCCCTGCTGTTTAATTCTAAGTTTCTCCTCGTAAGGAAGACTTTCTAATGGCTTTGCCAAAATCAGGTCGACAATATTAGCACTGTCTGCCATCGTGTGCAGTTTGCTAGCTGGCTAGTTCAGACTATATGAATTAATGAACAAACGATCTAATATATATATATATATATATATTTAACTCAACGGAGGAAATGTGGGAATTATGTTAAACTGAAACAATGAATGTGGTGTGAAATTGTGTGAAATATACGATGAAGGTTGCAGCAGTTTGTCTTTCGACTACACATGCAAAATCATGATGGGACTGAGTTGGAAATGGAGACACAGAGTGAGGCGTCATAATCTGAAGACCAGCCCACGCCCACACTAACCGTCTCTTTGCATTGCGAGAAGCTGCCGACTCTTGTCATTTATTTATAACAAAAAAAAAAAAAATGTCTAAAATAGGGGTCGACCGATTATCGGCCTGGCCGATTATCGGCGCCGATATTAAGCTTTTTATCGATTATCGATATCGGCCATTTTCAAAACATATTTGCCGATATTTTTTTTTTTTTTTTTTTTATAATGCAAACAAACATACTATTTACAGGTGACATTATTTATTGGTGACTAAATAATACAGGTGAAATTATTTAATGTTTAAATGCACTATTTGGCTCGATGCACCCTGTCTGAGCTCAACACTCTGTGAGAGTGAGGCGATCTCTCAATCTCTGAGAGCAATCTCCGCCCACCGCTCATCTGATATGTAGAGAGTCACGAGTCCGACCAATCAACGCTGGAAACTGAAGGCAGTCTTACACGGCACATGCTAACTGGAGCTGCCTCAGTGATCACGCATCAGTTGTCTCTCAAAGGTAAAGCAGCAGCAGACGTTGCTGAAGTTGCAAAACACCTCAATATAACCTATGATCTCCGCGATGCGGTAAATGACCGCGTCAAGCCAGCCGCAGTTCAGAAAAACACGGTCAAGCCAGCCGCGATTGAAATTGTCGTGCGTGTATTACAATGACTACGGTAATCACAGGAACAACACAGAGGAGACGCGCTTTTAGAGCGCTTTTCTTCTAGACGCCCAGAACTGAGATATAATTACATTTTTCGTGATCTTTTTTTTTTGTACATCTGCTTTAATAGCAGATGTACAAAATAGCAGATGTGTTATTTATTCTTGTCTTTGACGGTTCTGTATTACTATATTTTTCTACCTTTCAAATCATTGCAAGATTCATAGAAAAAGAGATATGGGACATTATTCGATTTAGAGGGGTATAAACACCAGGTTTCTAATAAGTACAAGAAATGAATGGTCAGTTCTTATACAGGACATCCCATACTATATGCACACCTCATATGAAACCATTTTACTGCAGCATTTTTGAGATATGGGACATTAATACATTTTGAGGAGTATAAAGACCCCATTTTTAATAAGTACAAGAAATGAATGGTCAGTTCTTATATGGGACGTCCCATACTATATGCACTCCTCATATGAAACCATTTTACTGCAGCGTTTCTGAGATATGGGACATTAATACATTTTGAGGACTGTAAAGACACCATTTCTAATAAGTACTAGAAATTAATGGTCAGTTCTTATAGAGGACATCCTATACTATATGCACACCTCATATGAAACCATTTTACTGCAGCATTTTTGAGATATGGGACATTAATACATTTTAAAGAGCTATAAAGACCTAATTTCTAATAAGTACACGAAATGAATGGTCAGTTCTTATATAGGACATCCCATACTATATGCACACCTCATATGAAACCATTTTACTGCAGCGTTTCTGAGATATGGGACATTAATACACTTTAGAGAGCTCTAAAGACCCAATTTCTAATAAGTACAAGAAATGAATGGTCAGTTCTTATACAGGACATCCCATACTATATGCACACCTCATATGAAACCATTTTACTGCAGCATTTTTGAGATATGGGACATTAATAAATTTTGAGGACTATAAAGACACCATTTCTAATAAGTACACGAAACGAATGGTCAGTTCTTATATAGGACATCCCATACACTATCCTCATATGAAACCATATTACTGCAGCGTTTTCAAGAAATTAGACATTATTCAATTTTGAGGGGTATAAAGACCTAATTTCTAATAAGTACACGAAATGAATGGTCAGTTCTTATAAAGGACATCCCATACTACATGCACACCTCATATGAAACCATTTTACTGCAGCATTTTAAGATATGGGACAGTAATACATTTGAGGACTATAAAGACACCATTTCTAATAAGTACAAGAAATTAATGGTCAGTTATATAGGACATCCCATACTACATGCACACCTCATATGAAACCATTTTACTGCAGCATTTTTTATATATGGGACATTAATACATTTTGAGGACTATAAAGACACCATTTCTAATAAGTACACGAAATTAATGGTCAGTTCTTATATGGGACACCCCATACTATATGCACTCCTCATATGAAACCATATTACTGCAGCGTTTTCAAGAAATGGGACATTATTCGATTTAGAGGGGTATAAACACCAGGTTTCTAATAAGTACAATAAATGAATGGTCAGTTCTTATATAGGACGTCCCATACTATATGCACACCTCATATGAAACCATATTACTGCAGCGTTTTCAAGAAATGAGACATTATTCAATTTTGAGGGGTATAAAGACCTAATTTCTAATAAGTACACGAAATGAATGGTCAGTTCTTATAAAGGACATCCCATACTACATGCACACCTCATATGAAACCATTTTACTGCAGCATTTTTAAGATATGGGACAGTAATACACTTTAGAGGGGTATAAAGACACCATTTCTAATAAGTACAAGAAATTAATGGTCAGTTCTTATATAGGACATCCCATACTACATGCACACCTCATATGAAACCATTTTACTGCAGCGTTTTCCATAAATGGGACATTATTCGATTTAGAGGACTATAAAGACCCAATTTTTAATAAGTACAAGAAATGAATGGTCAGTTCTTATATAGGACACCCCATACTACATGCACATCTCATATGAAACCATATTACTGCAGCGTTTTCAAGATATGTGACATTATTTGATTTAGAGGGGTATAAACACCCAGTTTCTAATAAGTACAAGAAAAGAATGGACAGTTCTTATATGGGACATCCCATAATATATGCACTCCTCATATGAAACCATATTACTGCAGCGTTTTTGAGATATGGGACATTAATACATTTAGAGGACTATAAAGACCCCATTTTTAATAAGTACAAGAAATGAATGGTCAGTTCTTATAGAGGACATCCTATACTATATGCACACCTCATATGAAACCATTTTACTGCAGCATTTTTGAGATATGGGACATTAATACATTTTGAGGACTATAAAGACACCATTTCTAATAAGTACACGAAATTAATGGTCAGTTCTTATATGGGACATCCCATACTATATGCACACCTCATATGAAACCATATTACTGCAGCATTTTTGAGATATGGGACATTAATACATTTTGAGGACTATAAAGACACCATTTCTAATAAGTACACGAAACGAATGGTCAGTTCTTATATAGGACATCCCATACTATATGCACTCCTCATATGAAACCATATTACTGCAGCGTTTTCAAGAAATGAGACATTATTCAATTTTGAGGGGTATAAAGACACCATTTCTAATAAGTACAAGAAATTAATGGTCAGTTCTTATATAGGACATCCCATACTACATGCACACCTCATATGAAACCATTTTACTGCAGCTTTTCATAAATGGGACATTATTCGATTTAGAGGGTATAAAGACATCATTTCTAATAAGTACAAGAAATTAATGGTCAGTTCTTATAGGGACATCCCATACTATGCACACCTCATATGAAACCATTTTACTGCAGCATTTTTAGATATGGGACATTAATACATTTTGAGGACTATAAAGACACCATTTCTAATAAGTACACGAAATTAATGGTCAGTTATTTTATGGGACACCCATGCTATAAGCACACCTCATATGAAACCATATTACTGCAGCGTTTTCAAGAAATGGGACATTATTCGATTTAGAGGGTATAAACACCAGGTTTCTAATAAGTACAAGAAATTAATGGTCAGTTCTTATAGGACATCCCATACTATATGCACACCTGATATGAAACCATTTTACTGCAGCGTTTCTGAGATATGGGACATTAATACATTTAGAGGGTATAAAGACACCATTTCTTATAAGTACTAGAAATTAATGGTCAGTTCTTATAGAGGACATCCCATACTATATTCACACCTCATATGAAACCATATTAATGCAGCGTTTTTGAGATATGGGACATTAATACATTTAGAGGGGTATAAAGCAGGAGCGTAGCCAGAAAGGAGACTCTGGGTGTGCATCAGAAAAACTGGGTGTGCCACATTTATTGTCAGATTAATGCAAAACAAACAAGCATGCTTATTGGGTATTAATATGTTAGTTTAACCATTTCATTTTTTGTGTAGGCTACATGTGTCTGTTAACCTATTCTCCATTTTGGATGTCTTTGAAAATCACTATTTTATATCTGCAACAAAGTGAGTGTGTGTGTGTGTGTGTGTTAGCATGCGTGCTGTATATTTAGTATTATTAAACCTTTCATTTCTGCGTATTTCTGTGTGTCTGTGTTTGTATGCTTACTGTTTATTAAGCATTTTTAAACCTTTCATTTCTGCGTGTGTGTGTGTGTGTGTGTATGTGACAGAGAGAGAGACAGTTTTAATGAATTCTCCATTGTGAATGTGTTCAATTGTCAGCCCTGCATTTCACATTGGCCTACCAGGGGTCTTCAACCCTGCTCCTGGAGAGCTACGTCCTACAGATTTCAGCTCCAACCCCAATCAAACACACCTGAACCAGCTAATCACAGTCTTCAAGGCTACTTGTTAATTTCAGACAGGTGTGTTGGAGCAGGGTTGGAACTGAAATCTGCAGGATGGTAGCTCTCCAGGAGCAGGGTTGAGATCCCTGATATAAACTCTTAAAAGAGAAGACTTGCAAAGAGTATTGTCACCTGTCATTTATTTCAAATATCTATATCTGCAACAAAATATGTGTGCATGTATATGAGTGTGTCTGTGTGTGTATCTGTGTAAGCAAGCTTAATGATTATTAATATGATAGTTTAACCATTTCATTTCTATTTGTGTGTGTGTGTGTGTGTGTGTGTGTGTGTGTTTCTGTGAGCCTATTGTCCATTTTAGATGAGTTTCACGGTCAGCTATGCATCCAGCTATGTTGGCCTAGACCCTAAAAGCATACCACCTTAGGCCTTCAAATTCTTGAACCCTGGTTATCGCTGCTTGCAGCTATATTTTTTATTTTTTTTTTTTTTTTTGAAGCTTTCTCGCTCAAGAGCGTCACCGACAATCACATACAGTATAACCTACAACAGCTCTTTAACTGCGCTCTAGTCAAACGCTCACTGTAGCCTAATCATTAACTACACACATCATAAACCCCTTTTAGGCAAGTACAATTTATGTCACATATTTTAATAAGACTAAACTCCTATTTAACCTGATGATCACAGGTTTAATAAAAATACATTTTAAGTTTCTAATTATAACACCGCATTTCCACGATTATTCAAACAACGAACACATTATACAGTGAGCAAAGCACATTTACTTTATCAAAGAATAATCATTGACTTCAGTGACTAGGCTATGTAAAAATCTATTATGTAAAACAGCTGTAGCTGCTCTACTAAATAAAAACAAAATGCTTTTAAATAATCCTCCTTTTTAAATCATTATCATTTTGCACATCCTGCAATGGTGACTTAAACTGTACATGGGCCTACATATAATGTTCCTTTGAAATTACTTTTGGTGCAATAAACAATCTTGAATAGATGTCTTGCAAGACACATTAGAGAAAGCAGTAAAATATTTTTATACATTACATTCAGGATCGCCAACAACATAGCAGAGTACATTTAATGGTGCCTGTTAGCTGCTCAAAGGGCGAGATGGCGTGGTCTGGCCTTGAATGCCTCAATTATGTTATTATTATTTATTTATTTTTGAAAATAATTTAAAATTGTAATTACATTTTAAATTAACAAATATTGTAAGCACTGCTTGATCTGTAAATTGTGAGGTCCCGGAACAAAGCGGGGTATGAATCCGTCCGGCAAGTTTTTTTATATTATTATTGAACTTTCAAAATACAAAATTCAACAGCCAGTTTATATATATATATGCTTTTATTTATGTAGGCTACACAGAGAAACAATAGAGACATGCAGTCTCCGTGAAATGGTCACAGCAATGAACCGCTACTTTATTAAACAGAACCAAAAATACAAATCTTTAATTACGTAGTCGGAATGAAAAGGTGCATTTCTTTCGCATTCTGCAACTTTACATTTTCAGCCGACACTGACTGAGAAGAAATCACTAGTTTATTAACGAATAATTCAAATGTTTTATTTTGCCTTTCCCCAACATTCATAATCATTAGCCTACTTTTGCCCTATATATTAAAGGATGGTTAGTAGCCCAAGTTATTATATTAATCAATTTATGTGTGACTAGTGAAATCTTTAGTCGGGACAGGCCTTCTTGGCACAAGGAACCGATCAATTTTTAATAAAATGCTGTCAATTCGAAAAGTGCGCCTGCTAATCACGCCACGTTATATTGCAATGCAGAGTTATGAATGCGTAATAATAAGTACAATGTTTTAATTTATTTCATTTCTTATGGGTGCAATGACAGTGCTTTGGTCTTTCTTGGGGGTGCTGAAGCATCTGCTAGCCCTCCTTTGCGCTGCCCATGTTTATTACGATTAAAAAATTATAATTCTGCATCTGTTTTTAGGTGTGCCAGCTGCCACTGTGGGTGGCACCGCACACCCTGGCACACCTACGCCCTGAGAAGACACATTTCTAATAAGTACTAGAAATTAATAGTCAGTTATAGAGGACATCCCATATATATATGAAACCATTACTCAAATGAAACTTTATATGCAGCATTTTTGAGATATGGGACATTATATTTAGACTAAGACACCATTAATACGGTCAGTTATTGGAGGACATATATATACATATGCACATCATGAAACCATTTACCGCAGCGCTTTCTGAGATATGGGACACACATTTTAAAGAGCCATAAACATATTCTAATACACGAATGAATGGTCAGTTCTTATATGGGACGTCCCATACTATATGCACTCTCATATGAAACATTTACCGCAGCAGCCGAGATATGGGACTTTATTTGATTTAGAGGGGCATAAATACAGTTTCTATACAAGAAAAGAATGGACAGTTTATAGGGGACGCCCCATACTATATGCACTCCTCATATGAAACCATTTTACCGCAGCGCCGAGATATGGGACATTATTTGATTTAGAGGTATAACACAGTTTCTAATGAGTACAAGAAAAGAATGGACAGTTCTTATAGAGACATCCCATACTATATGCACTCCTCATATGAAACCATTTTACTGCAGCGCTTGAGTAAAATGGTTTCATATGAGGAGTGCATATAGTATGGGATGTCCCATATAAGAACTGACCATTAATTTATTGTACTTATTAGAAATGGTGTCTTTATACCCCTCTAAATTGAATGATGTCCCATTTATGGAAAACGCTGCAGTAAAATGGTTTCATATGAGGTGTGCATGTAGTATGGGATGTCCTATATAAGAACTGACCATTAATTTCTTGTACTTATTAGAAATGGTGTCTTTATACCCCTTTAAATCGAATAATGTCCCATTTATGGAAAACGCTGCAGTAAAATGGTTTCATATGAGGTGTGCATGTAGTATGGGATGTCCTATATTAGAACTGCCCATTCATTTCTTGTACTTATTAGAAATGGGGTCTTTATAGTCCTCTAAATCGAATAATGTCTCATTTCTTGAAAACGCTGCAGTAATATGGTTTCATATGAGATGTGCATGTAGTATGGGATGTCCTCTATAAGAACTGACCATTCATTTCTTGTACTTATTCGAAATGGTGTCTTTATACCCCTCTAAATATATTAATGTCCCATATCTAAAAAATGCTGCAGTAAAATGGTTTCATATGAGGTGTGAATATAGTATGGGATGTCCTCTATAAGAACTGACCATTAATTTCTATTACTTATTAGAAATGGTGTCTTTATACACCTCTAAATGTATTAATGTCCCATATCTCAAGAACGCTGCAGTAATATGGTTTCATATGAGGTGTGCTTATAGTATGGGATGTCCCGTATAAGAACTGACCATTCATTTTGTGTACTTATTAGAAATTAGGTCTTTATAGCTTTTAAAATGTATTAATGTCCCATATCTCAAAAATGCTGCAGTAAAATGGTTTCATATGAGGTGTGCATATAGTATGGGAAGTCCTCTATAAGAACTGACCATTAATTTCTAGTATTTATTAGAAATGGTGTCTTTATACCCTCTAAATGTATTAATGTCCCATATCTCAAAACGCTTTAGTAAAATGGATTCATATGAGGAGTGCATATAGTATGGGACGTCCCATATAAGAACTGACCATTCATTTTGTGTACTTATTAGAAATTAGGTCTTTAGAGCTTTAAAATGAATTAATGTCCCATATCTCAGAAACGCTGCAGTAAAATGGTTTCATATGAGGAGTGCATATAGTATGGGATGTCCCATATAAGAACTGACCATTAATTTATTGTACTTATTAGAAATGGTGTCTTTATACCCCTCTAAATCGAATAATGTCCCATTTATGGAAAACGCTGCAGTAAAATGGTTTCATATGAGGTGTGCATGTAGTATGGGATGTCCTATATAAGAACTGACCATTAATTTCTTGTACTTATTAGAAATGGTGTCTTTATACCCCTCAAAAATCGAATAATGTCCCATTTATGGAAAACGCTGCAGTAAAATGGTTTCATATGAGGTGTGCATGCAGTATGGGATGTCCTATATAAGAACTGACCATTCATTTCTTGTACTTATTAGAAATGGTGTCTTTATAGTCCTCAAAATGTATTAATGTCCCATATCTCAAAAATGCTGCAGTAAAATGGTTTCATATGAGGAGTTCATATAGTATGGGATGTCCTGTATAAGAACTGACCATTCATTTTGTGTACTTATTAGAAATTAGGTCTTGATAGCTCTCTAAAGTGTATTACTGTCCCATATCTCAAAAAAGCTGCAGTAAAATGGTTTCATATGAGGTGTGCATGTAGTATGGGATGTCCTATATAAGAACTGACCATTCATTTATTGTACTTATAAAAATTGGTCTTTATAGTCCTCTAAATCGAATAATGTCCCATTTATGGAAAACGCTGCAGTAAAATGGTTTCATATGAGGTGTGCATGTAGTATGGGATGTCCTGTATAAGAACTGACCATTAATTTCTAGTACTTATTAGAAATGGTGTCTTTATACCCCTCTAAATGTATTAATGTCCCATATCTCAAAAATGCTGCAGTAAAATGGTTTCATATGAGGTGTGAATATAGTATGGGATGTCCTCTATAAGAACTGACCATTAATTTCTAGTACTTATTAGAAATGGTGTCTTTATACCCCTAAATGTATTAATGTCCCTATCTCAAAAACGCTGCAGTAATATGGTTTCATATGAGGTGTGCTTATAGTATGGGGTGTCCCATATAAGAACTGACCATTCATTTCTGTACTTATTAGAAAATAGGTCTTTATAGCTCTCTAAAATGTATTAATGTCCCATATCTCAAAAATGCTGCAGTAAAATGGTTTCATATGAGGAGTGCATATAGTATGGGATGTCCCATATAAGAACTGCCCATTCATTTCTTGTACTTATTAGAAATGGGGTCTTTATAGTCCTCTAAATCGAATAATGTCTCATTTCTTGAAAACGCTGCAGTAATATGGTTTCATATGAGGTGTGCATAGTATGGGATGTCCTCTATAAGAACTGACCATTCATTTCTTGTACTTATTAGAAATGGGTCTTTATAGCTCTCTAAAGTGTAGTAATGTCCCATATCTCAGAAACGCTGCAGTAAAACGGTTTCAAATGAGGTGTGCATGTAGTATGGGATGTCCCATATAAGAACTGACCATTAATTTCTTGTACTTATTAGAAATGGTGTCTTTATACCCCTCTAAATTTAATAATGTCTCATTTCTTGAAAACGCTGCAGTAATATGGTTTCATATGAGATGTGCATGTAGTATGGGATGTCCTATAAGAACTGACCATTAATTTCATGTACTTATTAGAAATGGTGTCTTTATACCCCTCTAAATATATTAATGTCCCATATCTCAAAAACGCTGCAGTAATATGGTTTCATATGAGGTGTGCTTATAGTATGGGATGTCCCGTATAAGAACTGACCATTCATTTCGTACTTATTAGAAATTAGGTCTTTATAGCTCTTTAAAATGTATTAATGTCCCATATCTAAAAATGCTGCAGTAAAATGGTTTCATATGAGGTGTGAATATAGTATGGGATGTCCTCTATAAGAACTGACCATTAATTTCTATTACTTATTAGAAATGGTGTCTTTATACACCTCTAAATGTATTAATGTCCCATATCTCAAAAATGCTGCAGTAAAATGGTTTCATATGAGGTGTGCATGTAGTATGGGATGTCCTATATAAGAACTGACCATTCATTTCTTGTACTTATTAGAAATGGTGTCTTTATACCCTCTAAATCGAATAATGTCCCATTTATGGAAAATGCTGCAGTAAAATGGTTTCATATGAGGTGTGCATGTAGTATGGGATGTCCTATATAAGAACTGACCATTAATTTCTAGTACTTATTAGAAATGGTGTCTTTATACCCCTCTAAATGTATTAATGTCCCATATCTCAAAACGCTGCAGTAAAATGGTTTCATATGAGGAGTGCATATAGTATGGGACGTCCCATATAAGAACTGACCATTCATTTTGTGTACTTATTAGTAATTAGTTCTTTAGAGCTCTAAAATGAATTAATGTCCCATATCTCAGAACGCTGCAGTAAAATGGTTTCATATGAGGAGTGCATATAGTATGGGATGTCCCATATAAGAACTGACCATTAATTTATTGTACTTATTAGAAATGGTGTCTTTATACCCTCTAAATCGAATGATGTCCCATTTATGGAAAACGCTGCAGTAAAATGGTTTCATATGAGGTGTGCATATAGTATGGGATGTCCTGTATAAGAACTGACCATTAATTTCTAGTACTTATTAGAAATGGTGTCTTTATACCCCTCTAAATCGAATAATGTCCCATTTATGGAAAATGCTGCAGTAAAATGGTTTCATAGGAGGTGTGCATGTAGTATGGGATGTCCTATATAAGAACTGACCATTAATTTCTAGTACTTATTAGAAATGGTGTCTTTATACCCCTCTAAATGTATTAATGTCCCATATCTCAAAAATGCTGCAGTAAAATGGTTTCATATGAGGTGTGAATATAGTATGGGATGTCCTCTATAAGAACTGACCATTCATTTCGTGTACTTATTAGAAATGGTGTCTTTATACCCCTAAATGTATTAATGTCCCTATCTCAAAAACGCTGCAGTAATATGGTTTCATATGAGGTGTGCTTATAGTATGGGTGTCCCATATAAGAACTGACCATTCATTTCGTGTACTTATTAGAAATTAGGTCTTTATAGCTCTCTAAAATGTATTAATGTCCCATATCTCAAAAATGCTGCAGTAAAATGGTTTCATATGAGGAGTGCATATAGTATGGGATGTCCCATGTAAGAACTGCCCATTCATTTCTTGTACTTATTAGAAATGGGGTCTTTATAGTCCTCTAAATCGAATAATGTCTCATTTCTTGAAAAACGCTGCAGTAATATGGTTTCATATGAGGTGTGCATATAGTATGGGATGTCCTCTATAAGAACTGACCATTCATTTCGTGTACTTATTAGAAATGGTGTCTTTATACCTCTAAATTTAATAATGTCCCATTTATGGAAAACGCTGCAGTAATATGGTTTCATATGAGGTGTGCATATAGTATGGGACGTCCTATATAAGAACTGACCATTCATTTCGTGTACTTATTAGAAATTGTGTCTTTATACCCTCTAAATTGATTAATGTCCCATATCTCTTTTCTATGAATCCTGCAGATTTGAAATGTAGAAAAATATAGTAATACAGAACCGTCAAAGACACCAATAAATAACACAAATATTAAAGCAGATATACAAAAAAAATCGCGAAAAATGTCATTATATCTCAGTTCTGGGCGTCCAGAAGAAAAGCGCTCTAAAAGCGCGTCTCCTCTGTGTTGTTCCTGTGATTACCGTAGTCATTGTAATACACGCGCACGTTAATTTCAATCGCGGCTGGCTTGACCGTGTTTTTCTGAACTGCGGCTGGCTTGACCGCGGTGGAAAACGCGGGCGGAATCGCGGAATGCAGTCATATAATGGAATTTACCGTATAACGCGGAATGTCGCGGAATGTGTCGAAGTTTGGATGAATTAATCAAAACTAGGTCAGTACACTTAAATCGACTCGCGCTATGGACTAGTATCTATAAATATTAAGCCGCAAAAACACTTTAAATATGAATCCTGCATGTTCTGCATCTCTGTTAATGAATGACACAGACGTGCGGTTTCATTTACTGCACACATACATGAAGAGCGTGTGAAGCTCGCGGTGTTTTCAGCATAAATGAGGACATAAATACACGAACAACATCCCCAGAACTGCTCCGAGAGTCACTTCATGAGCATTTGACCGTTTCATTTGAGTAAAACGATCGTCATATCATATATACATAGGCTACAGAAACCTAAAAGGTCCTCATGGCAACCTGTCAAAATATAAGTTCGGTTTAGCTGAATATATTACTGTATACGTAATACAACTACAACAATTATTACAGCTTTTGTTGAGAATAATCACACAATACGCTATTTCTACCATGTTTTAATTTTAATAGTAAACTCATTTGTTTGCCAAAAATAAAGTCTAACTCTCATTTGATTAAAAGATAAATTAAATTAATGTTTTATGCCTTCATTTGCACTGTACTGTAAATTAAAATCAACGAAAATGTTGTTGTTATTAACAGTTTTCAGAATTAAAGACATGTTTAAAAGCATTTAAAGAACGTTTTTTGTCAGAGCTCTTGTTATTATTAATTTTGGCATTAATTTTCATTTTTACACCAGACACGTATATCGGTTCAAAATATTGGTTATCGGTCTACTTGATCTGTAATAATCGGTATCGGTATCGGCCCTGAAAAACACATATCGGTACCCTAGTCTAAAAGCTGATATGTGACAATGTGTATAGCAAACAAGCTAAAAAAACACAATAAATACGCTTTTATAAGCTGTCGACCCCAAAAAGCAGCGTTTAGGACATAAAAGGTGGATTAAAAAGAGATGACAGACCTCCAATCATCACGCAGACGCTCGGAGTCCGGGCCAGCCCACTCCTCCATTCATCCCAGAGCGCTGAGTCCGTGGGCGGACATAATCGCAGCATTATCCAATGACCGTCTTGTTTCTAAGCACTGAAAAAACTGTTTAAAGCAGCCCCATTGAAGTCAATGGACGCTGGGCTTCAACAGAGTAATGCACTGTACGCTACGGAATGAATGAGAAGGAAATCGAGTCAGCCGACCTAAGTAGCTGATTCTGAACGAAATTGTTTTCGTTCGAGATGAACGTGTTTAACGCATTTTTAGTCAATAAAATGTTAACATAATAGTACATATATTTGACCATTCATTTTTGACAATTATAGGGAAGCTGAGCTTCCTTGCAGTCTTAAAGAAATCGCGTCTGCTGCACACATTGCCAAAGCTACCAGTACCTGGTTTAAGGACCATGGTATCCCTGTTCTTAATTGGCCAGCAAACTCGCCTGACCTTAACCCCATAGAAAATCTATGGGGTATTGTGAAGAGGAAGATGCGATATGCCAGACCCAACAATGCAGAAGAGCTGAAGGCCACTATCAGAGCAACCTGGGCTCTCATAACACCTGAGCAGTGCCACAGACTGATCGACTCCATGCCACGCCGCATTGCTGCAGTAATTCAGGCAAAAGGAGCCCCAATTAAGTATTGAGTGCTGTACATGCTCATACTTTTCATGTTCATACTTTTCAGTTGGCCAAGATTTCTAAAAATCCTTTCTTTGTATTGGTCTTAAGTAATATTCTAATTTTCTGAGATACTGAATTTGGGGTTTTCATTAGTTGTCACTTATAATCATCAAAATTAAAAGAAATAAACACTTGAAATATATCAGTCTGTGTGGAATGAATGTATGCATTATACAAGTTTCACTTTTTAATGGATTTAGTGAAATAAATCAACTTTTTGATGATATTCTAATTATATGACCAGCACCTGTATATGGTTCGGGTAGGTACCACTGCGGAGTAGCCCAGTACCTGCGTGATTCGTCATAGACAAACAGAGAGAAGCAGCTTCTTCCGCAAGACACACGCAGTTCTGTAACCGCTAGAGCGCCAAAGTTACGGACTGCAGCTTTAAAAGGGTACAAAAACAAAATATGTAGCAAGACACCAAGTATGCCTTGAGCTTTACTTAATTTACTCTAACGTTCCTCTTAAACGCGTAAGCAATTCTACACCTCTGTTTCAAAAGCCAATTTGCACCCCAACTTTTATATGTGGCAGAAGCTTTTATTCAAAGCTACTCAAATTACATTCAATGTAGCCTACACTTCACTTATCAGTTTTTATATCGATTTAATAGATTTCAACATTTGTGTAATTATTTAGTTTTAATAGACTTAATTTACTCAGTTTGATGCAATAATGCTCACAGGCTGACCACGTGTAGATTAACGTCACATCTTTGGCACGCTTTGTTCAAAGTAGCTGAGAAGAACATAGATTGTAACATGAAATGTCTTACCGTGTGCAAGTAAAAACAAAAACGCTGATATCAAAATAGATCGAGTTTCATTTTAGGTTCATTTTTTAACAAAGTAAAATAATAATATTACAAAAAGTTATTTCATTCATTCAGTCAGTCAGTCAAGTTCTTCTTCTTCTTCTTCTTCTTCTTTGACCTGTGGTGGAGGTAGGCAAACCAGCTTAAGGTGCATACCGCCACCAACTGGGATGGAGTGTAAGGCAATGACGTTGAGGGAGAGAAAAAAAACTAAAGGCCTATACTCAGTCAGTATTAAAAAAAACTGATTATTAATTATGTATCTTTTAAATATTTAAACAGTGTTGAACACTGTTGCACCTTTGTTTAACAAATTATTCAGTGAAAGCTGATTAACTGAATAATTCCAATAGCCTCTTTCATTGTCAAATTATTTAAACTTTATTAGAACAAGCTAATTATAGTTCTAATTCTAACTGTTTCAGTGTGATCACATCTGAAAAAACATCTGAATTAATATAGCGTATGTCTGATGCCTGCAATAGTAGCGGGTGTGGTTTGTAGACTGAAACTTTTTGACAAATGGTAATATAGTTTTATATCACTGTTCAAATCAAATCAAATCACTTTTATTGTCACATCACCACAGCACATGTGCCTTGGTGAGTGAAATTCTTGAGAGCGTGCTCCGGACAGTGCAGAAACAATTTACATATAGACAGTACATACTTACAGACTTATCAAGAAAGACAATGTGCAGAATACACATACACATACTCAGTACACACAGTGTACTAATATACATACTTACAGTTATCAATACATATTCTACACAGTATGTACACATTCTACATTATGTACACATATATACACACAATATGCAAAGAATATTGTGTGTATCGAATACCGAATATCGGTGCAGCAGAATTTGCTTAGGCCGGATACGTAATGTCATGGATGTGCATTGCATGGTATCCAGTGGTGGCAGATAGATTGTTGTGTTAGTGCAGTGTGTTTCAAGTCAAGTCAAGTCACCTTTATTTATATAGCGCTTTTAACTATACAAATTGTAACAAAGCACTGCACAATATCAAAATAGGCAAATTGTGTCAATAATGTAAAATGACAGGATTTAACACTCAATTATCAGCTGAATGCATTTCATTATTGAATTTAGTAATGGCATTGTCCAGCTTAGTTCAGTTTAAATAATATCTGTGCAATCAAGTCGATGATTGTGCTGGAAATGAAGTGTCCCCAATTAAGCAAGCCAGAGGCGACAGCGGCAAGGAACGAAAACTCCATCGGTGACAGAATGGAGAAAAACCTTGGGAGAAACCAGGCTCAGTCGGGGGCCAGTTCCTCCGCCAGACGAATCAGTAGTTTGTTCCAACTGCAGCAAAGTCAGAGTGTAAGTGGTCCACTGGTTCCAGGGGTCTTTCCCGATGGATGTCTAGGTGACGAGGTCCTCACTGGAGATCTGTCTCTGGGGCTCATCCATGTGTCCTAGACTCCACTGACGTTCAGGGCTGTAGGGGATGTAGAGGTTGTCTCTAGGTGCTGATCCTCCATTTATGGCAGACTTTGGTTAAGTCAGTATAATCGCTGATGGTTGGCTTCCTCTGAGGTCCTCGGAGGGGTTGTCATCGTCTCTTCTCAGGAGTTCGGTCATCTCTATCGCTTTAAGGGTTGGATCCAGACTGAAGCTTGTGTAATTCCTAGCTACCACGGATGTTAATCCTGCCAGAAACTATAGAAACAGTAAAACTATTAGCGTAGTTGTTCCATCCAGGAATAACCCTGGATGAAATTATCAGTATAACCCAAGCTAAATGAATGCTTGGCTAAAGAGATGTGTCTTTAATCTAGATTTAAACAAAGAGAGTGTGTCTGAACCCCGAACGTTATCAGGAAGGCTATTCCAGAGTTTGGGAGCCAAATATGAAAAGTTCTACCTCCTTTAGTGGACTTTTGCTATCCTAGGTACTACCAAGAGTCCAGAGTTTTGCGACATTAGGGAGGCGGGTTGGATTGTAGCGTGATAGAAGATTAGTTAGGTAAGCAGGAGCTAAATCATTTAGGGCCTTATAGGCAAGTAATAATATTTTGTAACTGATACGAAACTTAATAGGTAGCCAGTGCAGAGACTGTAAAATTGGAGTAATATGATCATATTTTCTTGACCTGGTAAGGACTCTAGCCGCAGCATTTTGTACTATCTGTAGCTTGTTTATTGAAGATGCAGGACAACCACCTAGCAGTGCATTACAATAGTCCAGTTTAGAGGTCATGAATGCATGAACTAACTTTTCTGCATCAGAAACACCCAGGGCAGGATTTGGCATTGTGGGGGCCCCTGGGCTTGGGTCATTTTCGGGCCCGTACTCACTCTATAAATGACCTTAACCCTGAGAGCCAATTAAAAAAAAGAACTGAGGTATTTAGTGGACAAAAAAAAAAAAGCTTTGATTAAAAATTGGAAGTTTTGGAGCACAGAAATAAGGAAGAACATTTTAACATTTCCCATTTTAAGGAAGAACCTTGGCAGTTCATTGTGGAACTGAAAAAAGTTAAAGTGAAACAGAAATGTTATAGAGGTTTTAGTTTATGACAACGTTTTTATATGTTCCAAATTTGGGCTGATATCTTAAAAAATGAGCTTTGAGATTTTGTTTAGGTGCAGTACCTAACTTTGTCCATTAGATGTCAGCAAAGCTCAACTGATACACACAGCATTTGGATTTGTGGTGTACTTTTCCCCCAACAAACACTACACACAACATGTATGATAGAGCTATGTATCTCTATAACAATTGTGCCCAGTCTAAATATAATTATTTATTTATATGACCACAGTGATCATGTATTTTTTGCAATGCACAAAATTTAGTTTCTTTGGCAGAATGATCTCAAAATAACAACAACATTTTACATGTACTGGAAAACATGCAAAATCCTTATAAGATTGCAGTCATAAAGAATTTCAGTAACTTGTAAACATAAACGTATTAATGTTAAATAAAAAAATAAGTGTGCAAGTGCTGATTTTACAGATTGTATACATATCCAGATAATATATAGTATAGGCTGACTTACATACATGTATGAGTACATCTAAACAATTTGAGTATAATATCTACTGTACACTGATTGTCCTATTCTGCTAATAGAAAAATTTTCACAGCAACTGAAACAACAATTACTTTGTCATTGAGGTATTTTTTTACTGGATGAAAAAAAAAGAATGTTAAGTCACCACATTATCAATTTTATGTACATTTACGAATGAAAAACAGTGAATTGTTATAGAAACCTTAATGGATAATTTAGTCTAATATGTAAACAAAATTGTTTGTAAAACATCTTACAAGACAAACATCTTGCATCTTTTACTGTGTAGCAATCCAAAAATCAATAATATGTAACATGCCTAACGTTAGCTCAATTGACCGTCACCCTCACGAAAAAGACACCAAGCAAAACAAAACACAGCCTGTGGAAGGTGAGTACAGCAACCATTCTCTGGGCAGGGACTCACCATTCAGATGCTTTCGTTTGAAATGAGTTTTGGAAAACAGTCTCTTCTGATGTTTGTAGTGGCATTCAGAGGCTTTGACATTAGTCATCTTTTGATGTTGAAGTCAACAGGTTGTGTGGCAGTCAGGCTGTATATTTGAGGCAATTTCATTGATGCTGTCTAATAATAATTATGCAATATTTGGCACAGTGTTAATTTTAGCCTGGTAAATCATACTTTTTGCTCTTTATGAACTTTGCATTAACAATGAACGGCTAATTTTAATGCAATTATAAAATGTAATTTACTTTTTGCATCTTGTGTGCTGTTTTTTTTTTCTTTAAGAGGTCTGCAGAGGAGAATCACGTGGAGTATGCACCTATCTGCATAAGATGATGAAACTACAAAAGTCCCTTTCACTAGATGTGCAGGGGTCTGAAATCTGGAACAAAAATCTAAACATAAACGATATTATGATATCAAACTACACTTCAAACCAATCCCACTGAGCAGCATGCTGTTTGAGAGTCTGAGTGAAAGCTGTTATGGTCTTGCTCATGTTATTATGCATGTGCATAAGTGCCTATTATTGAACATTTGTGGTTGCAGTGCATTTGAGAGCATGTTAGCAGAAGAGCTATTAATATTTAAGTATATATGCTTGCTTACCTCGTTTTCAGGCTACTTAGTTTTTGAACCTTTGGTTTGGTTTCCAAGGCGTATAGCTAAAGTATATCAGGAATCACCAAAAACCAGTGCCATTACAATAGACTAACTAGATGAATAGTAATTAGCATTTTTTTTTTTCTTCATTTACATTTTTGATCACAAGGTGGTGATGTCAAAACCTTTTGAGGTCCTTCAGGGCATCGCACCACTACAGTTCAAGTTTTGTACATCAATTCATTTGTAAAATATAGCATTTTATGACAAAATTCTAAGTGGCGTCTGAATAACATGAGAGTGAGTACATTTTAATTTTGGGTGAACTAACCCTTGAAGAAAAGAAAAACATAATGGTATGAGAGACAACATTTTTATATTGTTCAAGCTTACATGGAAAAACCAACATAGATCTGTATTGACTGTACTGGTTCAAAATGCATTTCAAGAATACAGTGATAAGCTACACTTCTGAAGAGAAGTATCTATGTGTGAGCACTAGAGGGCATTCACAGAGTTCTGGTAGAGTATGAGTAAAAAACCATGGATGGTCAAGAAAGAGTTCAAGGATTTAAATCAAATGTTTTGTTGTTATATTGTTGTCTATAATTAAACACAAATATATTAAGTATGCTAGTATAAACAATTTTGAAAACAGTCGGCTACAGCAGAATAACTGTAAACATTAACAGAACAATCTTTATTTTTACAAAATAAAACTGTAACTTACAAAAATATATATTTTAAAGCAGTAAATCCAAGTATATGGAAGGTGCACACAGTGCCATACACACAAACATACGTTAACACACACATGATACTAAATTAATGCAAACATTCATTTAACAACAAAGAATGTTTAAAAAAAAACATAATGCATTCTGGTAATGTCAATGAAGGGGATTCTGAGAATGTCACTTAATGGCTTTTCACTGTATATCATATTTGTTCATTTTAATACCAAATGGAAAATGAAATGAAAAGTAAGATCAGCTTTATTACAGTTATGGTAAGGGAACTTTCCATTAACACGTTTTTTTCAGTCTTTTAATTCAAAATTCAAAAATGAATTGTAGTGCACTGTAAATGATACTGTATGTTCCTCTGTGCAATTAAAGACCAGTTGTTTGATTGGACATCCTTTGTACAAGTTTTCTATGCCACTTCCCTATAAGAAGAAAACAGATTGACAGAAGATGAACACAAACCCTTTTCAGTCTGAATTACACTGGTATTGTCCATACTACAGTAATACAATATGATTGAATGCAGTTTCACACTCAAATATTAAGGATGAATATGGATGTTTTTATAAAATGCCTGAAAACAGTAAAACAGCATTATGTGACTTTGGGAGTGAAATTTTCCAGTTAAATGGGTCATGACATGAGAAATCAAATTTGCCTTGATCTTTTGACATATAGCAGTTCCTTGTACCATTAATGAAGTCAATACTGTCATCCTGCAAGTTCCATAGCTTAAATCCTCCTCCTCATTATAAACAATGAATTTAATCACGCTCCTCATTTTGATACTGCAGGATCTGTGATTTGTCCACTCCAGAACCCGCTCCGTTCCAGGAGCTCACAGAGCGCCCCTGGCATCTGCGCCCAGAGCGCCAAGAGTCCATGCCGCCAGAGCGTTCCTAGAGCCCGAACTTCCGAATATCCCCTGACTGCGTCTTTTTGGGGCTATATAGCCATGATCATAGTGGCCGGGCCGAGGTCGAGGCCACGGACTCCTGATCCGCCCTGGCGGTCTTCCTGTCCTGGTCCCACACTGGCCTCCAGGGCACCCGCCCCCCCGGTAGAACTGCTATGGTGCGAGACACGCCTTCGGGAGGGCGATATGTTACAAGTATGTTCTGTTTGGTTTTGAGTTTGTTATCAGATAGCCTTCTCCTGTGACCTAGTTTTCGTTATCCTCCTAATTATCATTCTGTTCACATGTGTTTAATTAATTATCTCATTTACCCATTCATTTGCTCCCCTACTTAAACCTTCAGTTCCCCAGTATTCGTTGTTTGTTCTACTTTGTTACTACCCTGCTTTTGAATGAGTGCTACTCGACGTTTTGTTTATTAAAGATCATTTATAATTTCACCTTGAGCCTCCTGCCTTTTCTTCCTTTATTTATCCTTTGTTATTTTCAGAATAACAGCGAGAGACCGTTTGATACTGTTTCCTATGCAATTATAAACAGATAATTTCAGACAGATGGTCAGAATGAGGGCCGAAAATAAAGCTTTTTCTGCTTTTTTTGCACAAAAGCCTTTATTAAAATGATAATTGAAACTTTAAGGAACATATATATATATATTTTTTTATGTCATGACCCCCATTAAAAACCCATCTATCTTCCCTAAACAACTTGCACATCACATAAACAACACACAGAAAACCAGAAAATCTCACCAGTTACTCCTGCAACCACCAGCACAACACCAACACATACTCCTCCTATTACGGATACATACACAATCCAACCTGGAATGAAAAACACAGTCCTTATTACTACATTATAACTTTTTTTTTTGTAGATTTCAAATAATATATTTCCACCTTTCCACCTTCATCATTTACATCAGTGGCTCTCAACGGTGGGCGCGCCTGACACTCTCCCAGGGGGCGAGTAGGCTACAGGATGGGAGGGAAAAAACTGAAAAAAAATTTTGGCAATTTTTTTATCACTAAACTACTGTGATAAAAAGTTATAGTTTTGTAAATACATAACTCCTGAATAAAAATTAAAATGTGTTTGGACTGATTTCATTCAAACGATTCCTTCAAACGGCCGATTCATCAAGAATGAGACAGATGTTTGTGCATGGGTCATTGAATCTTTGACTCAACCGATTTGTAATCATTCAAAACACCATTGAGTGTTGCTGTGAGATGCCCTATGCTGTGATCTTTGTTTGGATTCATCGGATGTATTTTCGCTGCTAAAATAGACCAAAACAGTCATTATTTCGTCTAAAATGTAAGTGACTTAATATTATTAACACGTTTGCTGAACTGTCATATGAAATCAGTGTCACATTTTCAATCGTGAGGTGATGGTAAATTAAGTGATGGTCAATTGTCAGCTCTCTTGGTCGTCAGGTCGTGTGATGCATGTTGCTGAACTGTTTTCAAATGTTATAAATATAAAAACACCACATTTTTAAATTTAACTACAGTATGTCAATTTAGTTTATTTGTGTGTGCTGCGCTCATAGACTTTAGAAAACGGCGCTCATTTGTTTGATTTCTCCTCGAGAAGCTGCGCAAGCCTCAAAAGTTTAAGGTCCTTGCACCCTGACTGAGTCCGAAACTGTCGTATTCGTTTTTTTATATTCGTCATTTGGTGGCTCTCAATTGTCAAAAACACCCCTCAAAATATTTGCTACGGATGCGAAAAATGCAGAAAATCGAACCATCCGAATTTATTTTTATGACGGACGGAAGTTTCAGAGGCTGCAAACGTATAAAACGTGAGGTCGTATTTAGTTTTATTTATATATATATATATATATATATTAGGGGTGGGCATAGATTAATTTTTTAAATCTAGATTAATTTTGGAATTAATCTAGATTAATCTAGATTAAAATGGCTCATTTGAATTCTGCCGAAGGCATTCAGAATATGTGTGCTACCCAAATAATGACTAAAAGTAAGTCTTTGAGAACGGGTTTCTCAAGCCAGGTGACCAGGGGCTCATCTCCTGTTTCCAAAATGCATCACAAACTGCTTGAGAAAGCTGTTCTACTATGATAATTGGTGATGAAAATAAACTATGTTCAATAAGATGTACTTGTGTTTACTAACTGTTTATTCAGTTAAACATGAATTTTGAACTGTAGGCCTACATAAGAGGTCGTGATGAACTGTTTACAGTTTCCATTGGGAAGCTTCTTAAAATAAATTTTCCTGAAGCAAACCCGGCGGCTTCATAGCTGCATCCATGTTAGCACGTCACGCCTGATGTGGTAATTTCACAGTAACGTTAGTCATACACACAGGTTCAAGCAGAGGGTGACACGGGAGTGAATTCTCAAGTTCACATGAGACCTAAAGCATCCTGTTTGCTTAAAAGCATAGCGTTTCGTTGTTATTCTGAGTGCACACAACAAACGTAGAGTCTTTACAGATTCGAAAGATGTATTAGGCTACTTTTATCTGTATGACCAAAATGACGGAGATTTTAAGAGCAAGTGAGCGCACCGGAGCCTGTCCTGCCGCAAACGCCCACACAAACACTTCAATAGCGCACATTTCTCTAGGTTAACATCATATTGAGCGGCCATGTAAAGTTGCTACTACATACATCTTTCAGATGAAAAGCCATATTTGAGGTTGATGAATGATAGGTGAGCGTTTGGATGTCCTGCCCGATTGTATAACCACATAGACCAGCCGTTAACAATCTGTCCATCACGGACTGAGCCTCTAGTTCAAGACTCGTTCTCGCCTACAGTGCAATTCGGCTAGGTATACATCCGGCTAAAATATCAGGGTGAAAGTCATCATAGCTTGCGTAGTATAGACCCAGCTCCCAACCCAACTTTGAGAATAGATTAACGGCGATATTTTTTATCGCCGATAAGAGTCTCGCGTTAACGCAGCACGTTAACGCCGATAACGCAACCACCACTAATATATATATATAACGGATGTATGCCAGTAAGGGCTGTGTGTAAACCTCTCCTGACCTCAAAAAGAGGCGTGCTAAAGGCTGTAGTCTTTGGCGTTCCTTGTTTGAGCGCCCGCCTCCCGCACCGGAATCCCGGGTTCGAGACCCGCTTGAAGCAAGACCGAGTTGTGGTGGTGTGGACCCGGGAGGGGTTGTTATATATATATATATATATATATATATATATATATATATATATATATATATATATATATATATATATATATATATATATATATATATATATATATATATATATATATATATATATATATATATTCGATTTATTATTCAATATTCGCTTATTATAAAATATTTCGCTTTATTCGCTTATATATATATATATATATATAAAACGAATAAACTAGTCAGAATATAGGCTACAGTTAAAGCTTTCCTTTAGTTTTTGTGAAATACACGCACGCACGCAGACACGCACACACATACATGTTTAAATACATTTATGTTGTTAATAAATAAATAACAATAAATTGTTGTGACAGCAATATCTCCAAGTTTTGTTTTTCACTGTAAAAATGTAATGATTTGCCAATGCAAAGAGAGTACTGCCACCTTTTTCCCCCACTTCAAGCACTGATTATAACACAAACAAATCATCCTCCTGGCGACTTTTTTTTTTGTCAAAAGCGACAAATCCAGCTACTTTTACTGTCTCTGTCCTATTTGGTCGATATATTTGACCGCTTGAACGGCCTCAACCTGTCTTTGCAAGGCCGCGAAACTCATATTTTGCTCCTTGCAGACAAAGTGCACGCCTTCACACAAAAACTAGACCTCTGGCATGGCCGCATTAGTCGAGGGAACTGCGACATGTTCCCCAGCCTTGCAGACTTTATCACTGATGCAGGCACGTCACACGATTTCTCCTCCCTATTTCAATCAGCGTCTGAGCACCTGTCAGCAATGAGAAAACAATTTATGACGTACTTTAAAGAGGATTATCGCTCTTGCGTGGGTTCGAGATCCGCTTTGTGTGCACAGCAAATGAGCTATCAATTGATATGCAGGAACAGCTTATTGAGCTGAAGAGTGACAGTAGACTGAAGGAACTCTTTAGCTCCTGCCCTCTTTCGTCATTCTGGGCAGCATTGATGCAGGAATATCCTGAACTCTGTGACGCCGCCTTGAAGATTCTCCTTCCTTTCGGACATATTTGTGTGAGGCAGGATTCTCAAAATGAATGAATGACTGCACTCAAAACGAAATACATAATCGTTCACAAATCGAGGATGATTTGAGGCTATGTTTATCAAACATTGAGCCAAGAATTGAGGATCTTTGCAAGGCAAAGCAGGCTCAGGTCTCACATTAACATCACCTACATGCAAGCTTCTGTAAAAAAATGCAAATGATGCCTACTATTAGGCCTAGTAATAATAACAATAATAAAGCATAAATTAATATCAGAGGTCTGGTGCGAATTCCCAATTATAGCAATAGCCTAGTAATGATAATAGGCCTATACTGATGATAAAAATAATAATAATAACAACAACAACAACAACAACAACAACAACAACAACAACAACAACAACAAAAATAAAGCATGTAACCTCATATAATTATATAGCAATAGCCCAGTAATGATGATAGGCCTACTACTACTCATAATGATAATAATAATAATGTCTGCAAGCTCACATTAGAAGTGTCATGAGAGATGAAGTCGAGGACTCAAGTGCAGAGGAAATCAGGGGTTTTTAATAACAAAACCAAACAAAGAACAAAAACCACCCCGAAGGGGAAAAACAAGCAGGCAGGCAGAAGACTGGAGCACAGTCAAACACAAAACTCACATGTAACATACGACACACGAAAGACAACGGATCAGCACAGGACTGCAGACACAAGGAGAACTATATAGGGAGACAAACGAGGGTAACGAGGGAGACACAGCTGGAGCCACTGAAACAATGATTAAGTAACAAGACGGGAGGGGACAGACAATCGACATGGGAGCACATGGCACCAACAAACAACAAGCCATGTGCTCAACACAGAGACATCTGGTGGCCAGCCTGGGCACACCAGCAGGACCGTGACATAACCCCCCCTTCAAGGAGCGGATCCCAGACGCTCCACACACACTAAACAGAAAAATGTCTAGGAGGGAGGTGGTCCAGGCCCGTGGAGTGGAAGAGGGCCTGGAGCAATTGGCACACAGGGGTGCCAAGGTGGGGCTGGCCCTGGAGCGGGCTCTGTATGTTCCCAGACCGGAGCGGGGTCCAGGACTGGAGTGGACTGCCTGGGCTCCCGGAACGGAGCGGACCCTGGAGCGGACTCCATGGGCTCCCGTACTGGAGCGTGCTCTGGAGCGGACTGCGTGGGCTCCCGGAACGGAGCGGGCCCTGAAGCGGACTGCGTGGGCTCCTGGAACGGAGCGGGCCTTGGAGCGGACTCCGTCGGCTCCCGGAACGGAGCGGGCTCTGGAGCGGATTCCATGGGCTCCAGGAACGGAGCGGGCTCTGGAGCAGACTCCGTCGGCTCACGGGGCGGAGCTGGCTCTGGAACGGACTCCGTCGGCTCACGGGGCGGAGCGGGCTCTGGAACAGACTCTGTCGGCTCACGGGGCGGAGCGGGCTCTGGAACACTCTGTCGGCTCACAGGGCGGAGCGGAATGCGTGGGCTCCCGGAACGGAGCGGACTGCGTGGGCTCCCGGAACGGAGCGGACTGCGTGGGCTCCCGGTACGGAGCGAGCCCTGGAGCGGACTGCGTGGGCTCTGGAGCGGACTCTGCGTGCTCACGGGCTGGAGCGGGTTCTGGAGCGGACTCTGTGGGCTCCCGGACTGGAGCGGGCTCTGTGGGCTCACGGGCTGGAGCGGGCTCTGTGGGGTCACGGGACGGAGCGGGCTCTGTGGGCTCACGGGACGGAGCGGGCTCTGTGGGCTCACGGGACGGAGCGGGCTCGGGAGTGGACTGCATGGGCTCCCGGAACGGAGCAGACTGCGTGGGCTCCCGGAACGGAGCGGGCTCTGGAGCGGACTGCGTGGGCTCAGACAAACGAGGGTAACGAGGGAGACACAGCTGGAGCCACTGAAACAATGATTAAGTAACAAGACGGGAGGGGACAGACAATCGACATGGGAGCACATGGCACCAACAAACAACAAGCCATGTGCTCTACACACAGAGACATCTGGTGGCCAGCCTGGGCACACCAGCAGGACCGTGACAAGAAGTCTGGTGCTACTGTCAATTATAACAATAGCCTAGTAATGATAATAGGCCTACCTACCGCTACTGATGATAATAATAATAATAATAATAATAATAATAATGTGGGCCTAAAAATAATAGCCTATAGGGCTATCTATCTATCTATCTATGCAAGGTGGTGTGGGTGGTGTGTGTGTGGGGGGGGGCACTGGGGCCCCAACTGCAATGAACCAGCTTTGGGGGGGCCCAGCTTGCAAAAGGTTGAGAACCCCTGATTTACATGATATTAAATGAACAAAAATGGCGCCATCTAGTGTTTATTGCCTAAAAATTACAGTGCTTGTGGGTAAACTAATTTATATTATGTATAATGATTATAACGTTCAACCTGTGAACATGCATCTAGTGTGACTTTGTCAGTAATAGAGATTAGTTAGGCCAAATGTTTCAGACAGGCTACAGTGAAAACACAAATACACTGAATTATATTCTAAAGCTTATCAAGGAAAGTTATCTGAATGTTTGAATTATACTCACTCGTGCCATTCTCACTATGGTCCTTTTCACTGATAATTCTGATGCTGTATTGACGGTGGATGCTGCTGCTGTTGGTGATGATCTCAAGAAGATAAAGTCCAGAGTCTGTGGTTCTGGTGTCTGTGATGGTCAGAGATCCAGTCTGATGATCTAACCTCAGTCTGTCTCTGAATCTCTCTTTACACTGATCATCTGTACAGATCTTACTCTGATCCCCAGTGATTTCAGCGATGAAAGTGTCATTAAAATACCATCTCATCAGATCATTTTGGTTGTTTATGACACCAGGATCAAAAGTAGCAGTTTGTCCCTTCTTCACTGACTTAGTCTTTGTTGTATCCGCATCTGCAACATCTGAATCACAAACAAACATCTGCTGTGTGAAACAAGAAAGAGCTGAAAGCAACTACAAGAAAATTAGCATTAAAGAAAAAACACATTTAAAGCTTAAATTCAATAGGAAATGTCCAGTTTACTGTTGGGAATGTGTCGTGTCATATCCAATGTAAACAGCATCACTGATTATAGTGAGCTTTGTTGTTGTTTTCTGTTGTAGACATGGTGTTACACTACAACATTTCAAATAGTTAATATATTCATACTAATCATTTTGCTTTTAATAATGACAGAAAAATCTAATAAAATAATTTATCAAAGAGATATGCCTAGGTCTACATCTGAGCACTGCCTAGGTCTACATAGGCTAATATAACAACAACAAAATAATAATAATAATAAAATCATAACAGCAATAACTAACGAGTTCAGATTTAATGATTCTGCTCAACTGGATCATATGCTAAAATGAATGAAGTTGTTTGAAATGTAACTATTTAATCTATTTCATTCAAATTATAACTATAATGTAAATTATAAATATTAAAACAACATCCCACTGAAGGAAACATCTTACCCCAATGGTCCCAACTTTTCATTTCAAAACAAAAACAATGTTTTACGCTAGTATCACACAGACCGATGGCAGAAGTTCTGGACTCCATAGCAGCTTTCACTGGTCAAGAAGCACCCAGAGGTGGTCTGACTGACACGTAAAGCAACCAATCACAGTTAATTCTGTTTAGGGGCGTGAAAATGTAACATCAATGTCTCTACAATAACAAACGGGTATGTAAAACTCTTGGATGTATTTTAAAAGTATGTAACGTGATCTTCACATAATTCAAATACTTCCGGTATCCAGCATTTAGTTAATACTGATAAGCATTAAACACACGGCTTTCTTCCATGAGGGGTTTGGCATCACAGCAGCTTTGTTTCCAGGTGTACTGTACACGCCGCACATCTCTGGGAAATCCTGTAGAAATCAACCAATCAGATGACGACTTTTAAAAGCATTTCAAATTTTGGGTGCCATATGCATCGGACATTCAGCTAATGGTCTGGTCTGTAGGCATGACATCTGAGATATGGCCCTGTCTCAAATGGCACACTTCATATGCACTTACTGTCTTGTAGACATACAAGGGTCGCTGTGTATGTGTGTCAGTTAAGTCCACAAGACTGCAGGGCATCTCATTTGTTATTTCAGGTTTCTAACAGAAGCTGCAGTAACGCAATGATTAGAGATAGGGCTGTCACGATAACTACTTTTTGTTGTGCGATATATTGCACCAAAATTAATTGCGATAAACGATATTATTGTCATTTTAAGACAATTTTATTTCACTGATTATATAATTACAGTATGACAATATAATAGCATAATAATGCAAGTGCACTCTTTCAAAGAACAAAGAACATTTTATTCTTAAGAATAAAAAAGTTTGCAGCATATTTTTAAAAGCTGGTTTTGTGTTTAATGGCTGCATCTCTTTGGCTATATAGCGAGTTACGCTATCTGTGAGTGGCTGTCACGCTTTATATTTACACTGTCGGGAAAAGACATCTGTAACAGATAACTGTCTGGAAGACCCTCTCAGCTCCAGCTGCGGTTGTTGTTCCCAGATTGAAAAACTGGGTGGGATGGTTATGTTTTAAGTGAGATTTTAGGTTAGTTGTGTTGCCTCTTTCGTGCCACTGTTTTAAACAAAGTCGACATACCGGCTCATTCACGTTAATTGGCTCTCCTCTCTCATTCGGCTTAAAGCCAAAATGTTCCCACACTGGAGCTGAAGATTGCGGCTTTGAAACCAAGTCCATTGGGACTTGTTCTTCCTAACTGGCTGTAGTTGTCACAAAACACTTTATAACGCAGTGGGTTCACGCCTTCTCTTCACCTGTCGCTGTCCGCTCTGTGTGTGTGGGGGAGACGCTGCCTATACCCCGCCTCCGCCACAGAGAGCAGACGAGATGACAGAGGTAGCGCGATCGACTAAAATGTTGGTGATATTCATTTTTATGTAAAAATTAATGCAATCTTTTTTTTTTATTATAAAAAAATGATCAGTCGCAATATATCGCGGCACCAAAAATGATCGCGTTCATATCCATATATCGTGCGATAAGTCGATATATCGACTATCGCGACAGGCCTAATTAGAGAATGTACTTGTCAATCCCTGACCTAAAGTCTTTGATTTTTCTGAGTCTGCACTGGTGCGAGCTTTGCAGCAGATCCAACAGTCAAAGCAGCCTTACGTCATGAAAGTGCGAACTCATAGGGAAGACTGTAGTGTTTAGGGAACCATTTGGGACAGGGCATATTAGGGTCTGAGATTTAAGATTATAGCGAGGCAGGCAAGGAAATGGAAATGGAAGTCTATTTGAAGCAAGTAGTGAGAACATTGAACGTAGTAGAGGAAGGCAAGGCAAGGCAAGTTTATTTGTATAGCACATTTCATACACAGTGGTAATTCAAAGTGCTTTACATAAAAGAATGTGAAATAATCATTCACAGCAATAAAAAACAAGAAGTTAAAAATAATAAAACAAGGAGTTTTAAAATGATATAGAAATTGATTTAAAATGAGATTTAAAACAGTTAAATAGAAAATGATTATACATAAAATACAATGCAGTCAGTTCGACGTAGCACAGCGCTCATTCAACAAATGCACAGCTAAATAGATGAGTTTTGAGTCTGGATTTAAATGTGGCTAATGTTTTAGTACATCTGATCTCTTCTGGAAGCTGGTTCCAGCTGCGGCTGCATAACAGCTAAAAGCGGACTCTTGTTTTGTGTGAACCCTTGGTATTTCTAACTGACTCGATCCTAATGATCTGAGTGGTCTGTTAGGTTTATATTCAGTGAGCATATCTGACATATATTTAGGTCCTAGGCCATTGAGCGACTTATAAACGAGTAGAAGTACTTTAAAATCGATCCTAAATGTAACTGGAAGCCAGTGTAAGGACCTGAGGACTGGTGTGATATGCTCAGATTTTCTGGTTCTAGTCAGTATCCTGGCAGCAGCGTTCTGGATGAGCTGCAGCTGTCTAATGGTCTTCTTTGGAAGGAGACCATTACAATAATCCACCCTGCTGGTGATAAAGGCATGAACAAGTTTCTCCAAGTCTTGACTGGAAACAAAACATCTAATTCTTGCAATGTTTTTGAGATGATAGTATGCTGATTTAGTTACTGCTTTGACATGACTACTAAAACTAAGGTCTGTCTCCAGAATCACCCCAAGATTTCTGACTTGATTTTTAGTTGTTTGACCCCTAGAGTCAAGGTATGCATTCACCTTGAGAACTTCATCTTTGTTTCCAAATGCAATGACTTCAGTTTTCTCCTTGTTTAACTGAAGAAAGTTTTGGCACATCCAACTGTTAATTTCATCAATGCATTGGCAGAGGGAGTCAATGGGGCTTTAATCATTTGGAGATAAGGCTAGGTAAATCTGGGTATCATCAGCATAGCTGTGGTAGGCAATTTGGTTCTTCCTCATTATCTGACTTAGTGGGAGCATATACAGGCTAAACAACAGCGGTGCAAGAATTGAGCCTTGTGGGACTCCACATGTCATGGACGCCCACTTAGACTTATGCTCTCCTATACTCACATAATAACCTCTCCCTTCTAAGTATGACCTGAACCATTTGAGTGCCATCCCAGAAAGCCCGACCCAGTTTTCCAGTCTCTAGAAGTATGTTATGATCGACAGTGTCAAACGCAGCACTAAGATCTAGTAGTACCAGCACTGATATTTTGCCAGAATCAGAATTAAAGCAAATATCATTTATTATCTTAATGAGTGCTGTCTCTGTGCTGTGATGCACGCGAAACCAGATTGAAAATTATCCAGGTATCCATTTGAGTTTAAGTAGTTGTTCAGCTGATTAAAACTACCTTTTCAATAATCTTACCTATGAAAGGAAGATTTGATATTGGTCTATAGTTGCTCAACACGGTGTTATCAAGATTGCGCTTTTTCAGAAGGGGCTTAACAGCTGCAGTTTTCAGGAGTTTGAAAAGTCCCAGAAAGAAGTGAGGTGTTCACCACTTCTAAGAGATCTGCTTCTAAACAGTTAAGCACACTTTTGAAAAAGATGTGGAAGTGTGTCAAGATAGCAGGTTGACGATTTAAGATGCTGTACTATTTCTTCCAAAATTTTGCTATCAATTGTTTTAAAACAGACATAGTCACTTCTTTGAGATTGCTGTCGAATCTGTGTGACCTCTGTATTACAGGAAGATGTGCCAATCTCCTTCCTGATATTACTGATCTTCTCTGAAAAGAAGGAAGCAAACTCATTGCATTTGCTGTCCGAGAGCATTTCACTGGGAATCTGACTTGGGGGGTTTGTCAGTCTCTCAACAGTAGCAGAGTGCAGAGTGTTGTTTAAATTACTGTTTATAAGGTTTGAGAAGAAGGTCTGTCTAGCTGTGGCTAGTTCCAAATTGAAAGCATGAAGGCTGTCTTTATAGATGCTATAGTGTATTTCTAGTTTCGTCTTCCGCCACATCCGCTCAGCTTTTCTGCATTGTCTTTTCATATTCTGAACTGCTGTTGATTTTCTCCAAAATGATTTTTGTCTGCCATTCTTCTTGCTGACCTTTATCGGTGCAATATCATCAATAACATTCTTAACTTTTCAGTCAAATGAATCCAGGAGAAGATCAACAGAGTCTGCAGAAATGCTTGGTGTTAAAGATATTGCCTTCATAAATAGCACACTAGTGTTCTCATTAATGCATCTCTTTCTGACAGAGACAGATCTAGATTCAGTGGTTACAGAGATCAATATATCAAAGAAAATACAGAAGTGATCAGACAGAGCTACATCCTTAATGACAATGGATGAAATGTTTAGACCTCTACTGATGAGTAAATCAAAAGTGTGTCCACGATTGTGTGTCGGTCCGCACATGCTGAATCAGGTCAAAAGTGTTTAAAACAGTTATAATTTCTTTTGTAGTTTTGATTTCAGGAAGAACATTTCACAACTACAAGACAATACTGGACATCAAATTGAGGGCAATAATACACAATAAAGCAAGGAGCTAAACAAGACAAAGGTAAAAAAACAAACAAACACACAAACAAACAACAAGAATGCCTATGATAACAACTAGAACAAAAGAAGCAGGAATGAAACACAGGAAAACAATGGAACACAAACTACAGTTTGCTAGAACAGAAACTGAAACCAAATATTATGCTGAAATTCCCTGCTGTAAAAATGAAAACACTGTGACTAAGCATGTATAACCTCAGTCATTAAACATTCATTAATGACTCACCATAAACAGTGATACTAAAGATCCTTTCACTCAAGCTGTTGCTGCTGATGATCTGTAGTTTATAGAGTCCAGAGTCTGTGTGTGTGATGTTCATGATGGACAGAGATCCAGTCTGATTGTCCAGCTTCAGTCTGTCTCTGAATCTCTCAGTACCTTCATTACACTGAACATCTGTGCAGGTCTTACTGAGATGATGGCTGATTTGAGCAACGCGAGTGTTATTAAAAAACCATTTAATCTTTTCTTGATGGCTTGTTTTAGCATTTGTGTTTAGAGAGACCGAATCTCCCTCCTTTACAATCACTGACTCTCTGTCTGAATAAATACCCAATACACCTGGAGGAGAAACAGATTCATTATAAACCACTTCAAAAAATATGACATTTACAAGCACATTGGGAAAACATTTTTTTGGCTTGATAATGAGATATTGCATCAAATATATGTGTCCACACGTGATGAAAAATTACTACAATAGGCCTACAGTATAAACAACATAAAAGTGTTATTGTTTTCCAGAGTGTAAGTGCAGGAACAAAAGTGTTTTAAATCCGTATTTGATATGGTCAGAGTCAGAAATATATAAAATAAACTACAGTACATCGAAAATAAAAATATGTTAAATAGTTTGTGTTGAAAATGTACTAAATGTATATAATACGCGAGTACACCATGAATCCATTTTCCAAACCGTGTTTTTGGCTTGTCCTGAATCCACCGTAGTGGTGCACCTATAATACGTGTTTATATTCGGACTATTTAGACGGGTTCGGGTAGTTACCACTGCGGAGTAGCCCAGTACCTGCGTGATTCGCCATAGACATAAACAGAGAGAAGTAGCTTCTTCCAAAAAATAAAAATAAAAAAATAAATAAAAGTAGCTTCTTCCGCAAGACACACGCAGTTCTGTAAACCGCTAGCGGTTGAGGACTGTCACTGCAGCTTTAAAAGGGCACAAAAACAAAATATGTAGCAAGACACAAAGTATGCCTTGAGCTTTACTTAATTTACTCTAAAGTTCCTCTTAAACGCGTAAGCAATTCTACACCTCTGTTTCGAAAGGCAATTTGCATCCCGTTTTTTATTGTGTTTTATTTTTTTAAGTGTAGGCCTATCATTGCGTTCATAGAGCGAGCCATTCACTGTTTACTGTTTAACGGAAGTTACACCCAAAAACGAGTGTTTTTTTAAGGAAGGGCGAAAGAGTATCGCTGCAAGAAAACAAACGACAGCAGTTGTTTTGATGATCGCTGACGCTGTAAATCGAAATCGAAACTAAAATGAAGGTCTGTCTGAGTATTAGTGATCAGACAGCGTTCACCAGAAACAACTAGCCTACTTACCAAGCTGGAAAACCCACATCGGGACGAAAATTAAAAGGTTCATCATCACCCTTTCTCTGAAGAACAAATGCAGACTCTGTGGAAACTTCTACGTTGACACTGAATGTTTGTAAACAACAGTGGGGGCGGGGTCTTCTGTGGAGGGCGGGTGCTACTTTGCAGCTGTGCATTCTGCAGTAACGGTCGTGTGCTAAAATATTTACAACATGGCGCATTCGAACTCCTTATCCATTTATTTAAACGGGTTGCAAACAGAAGACAGGCTGTAAAAACGAATTACGCTAATGCTTAGAATTGCGGCGAGGATTCCTGCCTCATACAGTCATTGGACAAGGATCTCCCTTAAAAAACTGCGTTTATACAAAAGAAAAGCTCAAGGCATTCATGGTGTATATAATTTCGGAGTGTCTATTTACACTAAATTATGTTCCTAAACGTAAGTTATGGAGGAAGCGAGCCCATTCTAATCATTCAATCAACAGCCAGAGTATATAAGCAACTGCTTACCTCTGTTTCAGTTTCCCTCTACCTCCCCAATCTCCACCTCCTTCTCAGGTACCTTGCCCTTCGTACACACACACAATAAATAAATACACAACACACACACATATAAGAATAAATACAAATAAAATTATATAAAAAATAACAAAGTACATGAAAAATAAAAACACAATAAATTAAAAATAAATAAGTATAAGATTGTGTTTGTCTGAAAGAAGATAGTCATATACACTTAATCACAATAGTCACTTTCACCAACAAGATGTTTGTCAACCCAACAGATCAAACTACATCTCTGAAGAAAACAACCACAACAGGATCATCCTCAGATGAACCTCAGTAAAGCTAGTACTATGAGATCCTATACAGTCCCATACACTGAGAACTGAATAAATACACACAGACATTTTAATATCACAAGTTATTTTCTATTTTTTTTATCATGAAATGTAGTTTATTCACAAATTTTTCTACTTTTATCCATTTAACACAGTTAGAAAAATTATTTCAAAAAAATGCAAATCACACAATAAGAACAGTTAAAATCTCAAGTGCCTGAAGAATTATAACAATACATAAAATGCAAATGTAGTTTGTGAACTCTGTGGTGGGAGGATTCACACAACATTAACCCCTCTCATCTGTGTCTTAGCGGATAGTTATATTAGATCAGACACTGAACAATTGAATAAAATGTTTCACGTTGTTTTTTTCTGTTTGTGCTAGTGGCATCTTAATGCATGAACTGATTTTACTGAGCTTGCATGTATCAGCTGAGGTTACTAGAAACCTCACAGACAGATGTGCTATATTGCATACACAGCATATCTCATTTGTAATGCTGTGTAACAACTAAAACAAAGAATCATGGTAGACTGATAAAAAATAATATACAGACAGCGGCTTGCCCCTTATGAAAACTATCACTCTGGAATAAAGTAGTGTTCCACTGACCTGCCACACAGCAGAAACCAGACAGACTCCATGCCTTTGACATGCTTTAATCATGGCCAGGAGGATCTCAGACCAGTTTCAGAGAGAACTTCAACAACAAAAGAGTGCATAGTTTATACAAAGTGCATGACAAAGGTCATGGTACTGGACAGATTTTCAAATGGTATTTTTAATGGCTTCATTTTATTTGACTGTAATGTTCTACAGGAGGGAAGTCAGACAGAAGGTTTACAATAGCAGGAAAATAAAAACCCCTTCACCTAAAAACTGAACATACATCAAACAAATGGCAGCTTTAATGCACAAGCTAAATGTCTACCAACAGTTCAGATCAGAATCAAACCGACCGCAGCAGGTTTCAGTTTGACCCAGAAACTGAGCTGCTCATGCCTCACATCACACTCTCCAAAAAAAATACTAAAGCTGTCACACGGATGATACCCTTTAAAAATGTTCTAATAACCATGTATGTACTAATATGTACAACCTTTGGTACCAATACATACCTTTGAGGTACTAATATGGCCTATTTAGGTAAAAAGGCCTACCTTTTGAAAGGAACAGCATTTGTACCTTTTTTTCTAAATGCGCAGTAAAACTGACAATAATATGAAACTGTAGATAATCTTTGGCATTTGCAATAACTTACTGATCCATTACATTTATTGTATCATTAAATTTAGATTGGCTAATCCAGTTCATATTTGCAACAGTCAAATGTTACCTTTCAGAAACCATCAATGTAATTGTTTTTGACCGTTAAATTGAAGTCTTATGAGCCAGAAGAACAGAAGAATATATGTCAAATGCGTGAACTAGAGTGTGTGTTAGTAGGGTGGTCAAACTCTGTCGGGGAGGATTCACTTCACACACCAGCTTCAGTGTTATCAGCAGCACTTATTACCTCAAAGATTTAGCTGAACAGCAGAAGAAAATGTTTCACACGCTCCTTTTGTTCTGTTTGTGTTGTCTAATTGGTAAGTTATAAATGCATTTTAGACTTCATTTATTTCCATTTCAGAGAAGAAAAAAAAGATGGAAAACGATTCTGTTCTAAATAATTAGAGGATCTGCATTTGCAAATTCACACATATTATTGCAAGTTCTGCTTTAGATCCAGGTCTCTTTTCAGTAAGCCTGCTATGCAACTATTGAGAGTGTCCAGCATAATTATCTGTAATTAACTGTGTGCAACTTGACATTTTTATTTAAATCTACAAGCAGATAAAACATGTTAAAGATTAAATTATTGATTCACACATCTGTCTTTTCATATATGCACCTTTTTATTTTATTTGAGGTCTTTGCTGCTGTTAAAGGTTACAAACTGATTCTGGGCTTTCTACACCAATAAGCACATTAATCTATGTAAAATCTGTTTGTTCTTCAGGTGTGTTTGGTGATTTAGTGTCAGTGACGGAGGGAGATTCTGTCACTCTAAACACGGATCTTACTGAAATACATGAAGACGACAATCTTCTTTGGAAATATGGAGGCAAAAAGGACATTATAGCTGAAATCAGTGCAAAATATGAACTCTTCTTTACACATGAGGGTGTTCCTGATGAGAGATTCAGAGACAGACTGAAGCTGGAACATCAAACTGGATCTCTGACCATCACAAACACCAGAACTCAACACGCTGGACTCTAGAAGATAAATGGAGAAAAGTATCATTTAAAACATTCAGGGTTTCTGTCTATGGTGAGTAGTCACATCATTTGCTTGGAAATTTGCATATTTGTGTTTTGTTAAAATAATCATTGATTCAGTAAAAACAAGCTTAATCCACAGCATTTGTGGCATGAATACTACAAAAATTATTTTGACTCACCGAGAAAAGAAAACCAAAATCAATGAGGCACTTACAGCAGAAGTCATTGTATAATAAATAACATAGAAAAGTACAAATGTTAAGCTTATGTTTTGACAAAAAAATGTATCCCATGTCAAAATTAGTGCATTATGTGAGCTGTAAAGCTATTTACAAAATAAGAATTTAACTTTACTCAGCACTGAAACAGTATTTTAGTGTTTACAGATTGACCCCATTCACTCCCATTGTAAGATTTCATGTTAACCTACATTATTATTTTTTTAAGATAAGAAAACAAATGGTTTCATGTGGTTTATTGGTTTTAAATTAGATTAGTCAGTACTAAAGGCAAAATTGTAACTAATATATCTATATAATAGAACTAACAAAATAATATAAAATCAGGGTGAAAAAAATTGTACACCGCAATGAATGTGTTCTATTTAAACATATACTCAAACATCACACATGTGTCCAAAGAATAAATTACAATTAAGAGTGGTATTTAAAAGAGTAAATCCACTCCCATATAATGCAGACAAAATGGCACTATGAGTGAAAAAGAAATGTCAAGAGAGCTGGGAACGAAAATCATTTCTTTTTAAAGACAAAGGCTAATAAGTTTGAATACTGTCGCAAAAGTCACATTTGGTTGACAAAGTCAAACTGGGATGAGTGTTTCCCATGACCCCATACAATGTACCATACCGTTGTCCATGAAGGAAGCCACGGCTTAAGTCCATGCATGAAAAATACAATTATATATATATTTCATATCATAAATATTATTTAATAATTTATTCATTATATTGAATTATGTTTTCCAGCTCGTCTGCCTGTTCCTGTCACCAGCAGTAACTCTTCACAATGTTCTTCATCATCATCATCACAGCAGAATTGTTCATTACTGTGTTCAGTGGTGAATGTGGGTCATGTGACTCTCTCCTGGTACAAAGGAAACAGTTTATTGTCCAGCATCAGTGTGTCTGATCTCAGCATCAGTCTCTCTCTACCTCTGGAGGTGGAATATCAGGATAACAACACCTACAGCTGTGTGCTCAACAATCCCATCAGCAACCAGACCACACATCTGGACATCACTCAACTCTGTCAGCCATGTTCAGGTGTGATAATATTAATATCGATTTACTCTCGATTATACAGTGTGGATGTTTGATGGACATATTCACTAACACTATTGGCTTTTCCATTTCAGAAGAAGGCCTGCCTTTACTTAACATAGCGCTGATCTCAGCTGCTGCCTCTAGTTTTCTGTTGATTGTAGCTGCAGTCATTGGGATCTTCTGCATATGCAAGAAAAGTAGTAAAACAGGTCAGGAGTGCAACCAATTATACTGTAGAAATATTCAGAAATATCTTTCTAAGACGCAAATATTGAAATATCTTGTTTTAACACATATGTGGTTATCATTAATGCAGTCCAGAGACAAAAGGAAGACAGAAGTGATTCAGCATTGCGTAAACCAAAAACACGACAAAAGGTAAGAGGTTGCAGTCAGTTAGTGTGTTTGAAGTTTGCAGGATCAGACGGTCAGTGAACAGACATGGGTGCTTTATAAACTCAACTGTCATCATTATTACCTTTAGTAGGGAGGGACTAACCAAAAAGGGTAGTTTAAGTAAATGCTAGATTCACTAAATTTGTGTTGTGTTTGCACCTCAGTGTTGTTCATTTTTCCAGTCTATTTTCATTTTGCAGAAAAAAAATAATTAGCCCTAATGATTAGCACATAGACAATGTTTTATAAGATGCATCCGAACAGTAATTTAATAATATTTTATCACTGATAAATAATTATACGTTTAACATTATAATGGTATCTAAAGCACCATTAGCATTCATGATGTTTTTACTACAATAATAGTAAATTATGACCTTCTGTCACTAATATTCTGACTTGTCTATTTTTACTTTGGTCATACAAAAGCCAAGTGAAATACCACCAAAAATAGTTGTTTAAATTTGTAAATATTCTTAGAACTTGAGCGCTGAAACAACTCGGCATGCTGACATTTGACCCAGCCCTTTTTGAGCAATTTGTGGATTTATTTTTAAACAATTGTAGAGTATTTTTAATGCACAGACCTCTGCTTAGATAAGAAAGCCAATGAAAACCAATACATGCGAATAAACTACATTTGTTACGCTCTTTAAGGGTTATGTTTTATACTATTAGATTTTCACCGGAAAGAAAGTAGGACACAAAGTTGTTACTCGTGTTATATGTGCCGAATTCTGTAGTCGAGCTGCAGCCGCTCTGCGGTTCATCATTACTCTGAGCTCAAATGCAGCTTTCGCAGTCATTGGTTTCTTTGTAGACCTGCTGCAACTTCAACTTGCAAGTGTTGCCTTTGTGTGAAATGGCAAACCTTCAGAACTCAATCTGTTTGATGATTTAACTACTTAAAAAGTCATGATTAATGTGATTTCCACTTGCTGCTCCATGTTAACATCTGTTCTGTAGTAGTCTTTCAAAAAACAAAACAAATCAGTATTTGTAGATTAAGAGTTGGACTAATAAGGTGTTATTAAGAGAGTAACAAGGTTATTCAGAAAAAAATATTATATTAATTGTGTTTGCTTTCAGAAATCGAAGGAGGAGGCTGTGTATGAAAATATTCCCAAAAAACAATGATCAAATACTGCAAATAATGGAAATGGGTCACTTTTGGTTCGGTTCACGTTAGGTGTAAAGACTGGTCAAAGGCAGGGGATCCAAGTGCAGTAATATATATTTATTGGACAAAGGCAGAATCACACAGGCAATGGTCAGAGGGCATAACAGGAATATCGGAGGCAGAGCAGAGACGTAAACAATACCAGGCAGGGGTCGAGGTCACAGGCACAGGTTCAGAAGTCCAAGGTCAGGCAGTCCGGGGTCACACACAGAGATAACAGATACGGGGAAGAACGCTCAGAAATGTAGCCAGGGCAAAACAAGACTTCGCCCTGGGTGAGTGTTTGTGTGCTGCTTTTATGTGAGTGAGAGAATGAGGTGCAGGTGTGGTGAGGCAATCAGAGTTGATGAGTGAATGGTGACAGCTGTGTGATTGGTGTAATGGTGGACGGGAATGTGTGAGTGCAGTGCATGATGGGAAATGTAGTCCATGGGTGATGTGCAGTTTGAGTGAGTGGGAACCAGATTCATGACAGAGCCCCCCCCCTAAGAGCGGCTTCCAGACGCTTACACAAAGCAAAATCCAGGAGGGCGGTGGAGCGGAGGTGGAACCGGGGGAGGGGACGGAGGGCCAGGTCCATGTGGGGCCAATGAGACAGGAGCCCACCAGGGCAGGGCGGACGAGACAACAGGGACGTGAGGTGACTCTGGCAGGTCGGCGGAGGCGTGAGGTGACTCTGGCAGGTCGGGCGGAGGCGTGGGGTGACTCTGGCAGGTCGGGCGGAGGCGTGGGGTGACTCTGGCAGGTCGGGCGGAGGCGTGGGGTGACTCTGGCAGGTCGGGCGGAGGCGTGGGTGACTCTGGCAGGTCGGGCGGAGGCGTGGGGTGACTCTGGCAGGTCGGCGGAGGCGTGGGGTGACTCTGGCAGGTCGGCGGAGGCGTGGGGTGACTCTGGCAGGTCGGGCGGGCGTGGGGTGACTCTGGCAGGTCGGCGGAGGCGTGGGGTGACTCTGGCAGGTCGGCGGAGGCGTGGGGTGACTCGGAGGCGTGGGGTGACTCTGGCAGGTCGGCGGCGAGGGGGTGACTCTGGCAGGTCGGGCGGAGGCGTGGGGTGACTCTGGCAGGTCGGGCGGAGGCGTGGGGTGACTCTGGCAGGTCAGGCGCCACCAGGGCGGAGCAGACGAGACAGACGCCCACCAGGGCGGAGCAGACATGACAGGCGCCTCTCAGGGCGGAGCAGGCGAGACAGACGCCCACCAGGGCGGAGCAGACGTGACAGACGCACACCAGGGCGGAGCAGACGTGACAGGCACCCTCCAGGGCGGAGCAGACGAGACAGACGCCCACCAGGGCGGAGCAGACGTTACAGACGCCCACCAGGGCGGAGCAGACGAGACAGACGCCCACCAGGGCGGAGCAGACATGACAGGCGCCCTCCAGGGTGGAGCAGACATGACAGACGCCCACCAGGGCGGAGCAGACGCCCACCAGGGCGGAGAAGACGTGACAGGCGCCCTCCAGAGCGGAGCAGACATCCCTGGCCGAGACTGGGACCTAGAGGAAACGGAGACACAAGAGGCAGAGAGAGCACATTTGGTTTCAGGAACCGAGGCAGGGAGTTTAAGCGGCCATGGTAGATCCGGGGCCTCGGGCAGCCATGATGGATCAGGGGACCTCATGGGCCATGGCGGGTCCGGAGTCTCCAATGGAGAGGAGCTCCCTCCATGAAAGTTCTTAGTGAACTCCACCACCTCGAGGGGGCACTCTGGAAGCGCTGAATCTCTTGGGCGCTCAGTAGAACTGGACGGAACCAGCGGAGGCATCGATGAGCTGGGCGGGACCAGCGGTGACGAAGGAGAGCTGGGCGGGACCAGCGGAGGCATCGATGAGCTGGGCGGGACCAGCGGAGACGAAGGAGAGCTGGGCGGGACCAGCGGAGACGAAGGAGAGCTGGGCGGGACCAGCGGAGACGAAGGAGAGCTGGGCGGGACCAGCGGAGACGAAGGAGAGCCGGACAGGGCCAGCAGGGGCTCTGGGGAACCGGACGGAACCAGGAGGGGACCCGGAGTGCCGGACTCTGTGAGCTCCTGGATCGGAGCGGCCTCTGGAGCGGACTCTGCGAGCTCCTGGATCGGAGCGGCCTCTGGAGCGGACTCTGCAAGCTCCTGGGACGGAGCGGGCTCTGGAGCGGACTCTGCAAGCTCCTGGGACGGAGAGGGCTCTGAGCGGACTCTGCAAGCTCCTGGGACGGAGCGGGCTCTGGAGCGGACTCTGCAAGCTCCTGGGACGGAGCGGGCTCTGGAGCGGACTCTGCAAGCTCCTGGGACGGAGCGGGCTCTGAGCGGACTCTGCAAGCTCCTGGGACGGAGCGGCTCTGGAGCGGACTCTGCAAGCTCCTGGGACGGAGCGGGCTCTGGAGCGGACTCTGCAAGCTCCTGGGACGGAGCGGGCTCTGAGCGGACTCTGCAAGCTCCTGGGACGGAGCGGCTCTGGAGCGGACTCTGCAAGCTCCTGGGACGGAGCGGGCTCTGGAGCGGACTCTGCAAGCTCCTGGGACGGAGCGGCTCTGAGCGGACTCTGCAAGCTCCTGGGACGGAGCGGGGCTCTGGAGCGGACTCTGCAAGCTCCTGGGACGGAGCGGGCTCTGAGCGGACTCTGCAAGCTCCTGGGACGGAGCGGGCTCTGAGCGGACTCTGCAAGCTCCTGGGACGGAGCGGGCTCTGAGCGGACTCTGCAAGCTCCTGGGACGGAGCGGGCTCTGAGCGGACTCTGCAAGCTCCTGGGACGGAGCGGGCTCTGGAGCGGACTCTGCAAGCTCCTGGGACGGAGCGGGCTCTGGAGCGGACTCTGCAAGCTCCTGGGACGGAGCGGGCTCTGAGCGGACTCTGCAAGCTCCTGGGACGGAGGCGGGCTCTGAGCGGACTCTGCAAGCTCCTGGGACGGAGCGGGCTCATGACACCCACAGTGAAGGAAGAGCCAGCACACACAAGGCATAGTCCAAAAGGCCCCTCAAACTCCCATTATACACTCCTCCAGAAAACAAAGATTTATTAAACATGGCCTTGATGTCACTATTGAGTCCAAAATAAAACAAGTCCTTGAATAGATACTCGTCGTACAATGGGACCTGGTAAGACAGCTCACAAAACTGGTGAACATACTCCTCCATAGTCAGGCCTCCCTGGCGAAGATGTAGGAGTTGGCCTACGCTGTCCATAGTTGGGCTGGGTAGTCGAGATGACGCTGCTGGATCCGAAGGGGCGAAGTCTTCTGTAAAGACTGGTCAAAGGCAGGGGATCCAAGTGCAGTAATATATATTTATTGGACAAAGGCAGAATCACACAGGCAATGGTCAGAGGGCATAACAGGAATATCGGAGGCAGAGCAGAGACGTAAACAATACCAGGCAGGGGTCGAGGTCACAGGCACAGGTTCAGAAGTCCAAGGTCAGGCAGTCCGGGGTCACACACAGAGATAACAGATACGGGGAAGAACGCTCAGAAATGTAGCCAGGGCAAAACAAGACTTCGCCCTGGGTGAGTGTTTGTGTGCTGCTTTTATGTGAGTGAGAGAATGAGGTGCAGGTGTGGTGAGGCAATCAGAGTTGATGAGTGAATGGTGACAGCTGTGTGATTGGTGTAATGGTGGACGGGAATGTGTGAGTGCAGTGCATGATGGGAAATGTAGTCCATGGGTGATGTGCAGTTTGAGTGAGTGGGAACCAGATTCATGACAGAAGGATGTTCCTGTTTAGTTTTCACTCTTTGTGTCATGTCTTTTAGTGTTATTGTGATGGCAGATTTTTTTTTGCATTTAGTGGTTTATCAGTAGAGCATACAGAACATTTTCTATTTTTAGTTTATCATGTGGAAATTTACCTAGCGTTCATTATTAAATATACATTTCAACCTTAAATTTGCCCTTTGTCATTCATTCAGTGTTCTTGTTTTATTTTTTGCAAAATGTTATTTACAGTACCGCACATAATAAGCTGTCCTGAGACTTGGCCAGATGTTTCACAAACACATCAATGCTCTCTAGTGTCCAAAAGCAGAAACTCATGTTTTAAGAATTGCTCTCTACTTTAGAAAGGCTATGCTGAAATGTTAGTAACATGACGAATCTGCGTGTGCAAGCTGTTTGTCCACCCAACAGATCAAACCACAATTCTCAAGAAACCAAACCACAGCAGGTTTCAGTTTGAGTCAGACGATGCATGTCAGTAAACTGGTACTGTGAGATCATACACTATTTTAACTCTGTACTTTTCCCATCAGCTATAGCTGAGTGCACACAGCCATTTTAAATCACAAGAAGTAGGCTCTGTTTTACCATGATGTAGTTTGATATTATATATAACATCCATATGCGCATGTGCGTTTGCATTTAGGAGGGTCAAACTCTGTCGGGGGAGGATTCACATTAGTTCTGTTGTGCTTGTTTAGATCAGTTGTGCTTTCATTGATAATCTTATTAAATCAGACTTTTCACTGAACAGCTGAAAATGTTTCACATTTCGTTCTGTTTGTGCTGTTGGCATCTGATTGGTAAGTTATAAACATATTTCTGTCAATTATTCACATTTCAGAGTAAGATCCTAAGCGTGGAAGATTTAAGCGTGTACTTTCAAGCGGTAATTAAAGGTTACAACCTGATTTCAGGCTTTCTAAACCAACAAGAGCATTAATCTGTGTAAAATCTGTTTACTCATCAGGTGTGTTTGGCGAGTCAGTGTCAGTGATGGAGGGAGAATCAGTCACTCTAAACACTGATCTTACTGAAATACGTGAAGGTGATGACATTTTGTGGAAATATGGAGCTGAAAAGTCTCTGATAGCTAAAATCAAGAGAGCTTATGAAATCTTCTCCACATTTGATGTTCATGATGGGAGATTTAGAGACAGACTGTGCCACTACTTATTATCACAATAAACACTCACTCACATGTTCAGATATGTATGGCAAGCCGTTTTAGCCTAAAATATACTAAGTGTTACTCGTCGTAATTGCATTTTTACTAGTAACAATTCAATTAGAGAGCTCTACAATTCAATTATTACTAGTAACAATTACAATTAGAGAGCTCTCTAAATCAATATTTACTAGTAACAATTACAATTAGAGAGCTCTCTAAATCAATATTTACTAGTAACAATTACAATTAGAGAGCTCTCTAACCGAATTAGAGAGCTCTGCAATTGCATTCTTACTAGTAACAATTTAATTAGAGAGCTCTACAATTCAATTCTTACTAGTAACAATGCCAATTACAGAGCTCTCTAATTGAATTGTTACTAGTAAGAATGCAATTGCAGAGCTCTCTAATACAATTGTAACTAGTAAGAACTGAATTAGAGAGCTCTACAATTCGATTCTTACTAGTAATAATTACAATTAGAGAGCTCTTTAATGCAATTCTTACTAGTAACAATTGTATTAGAGAGCTCTCTAACTGAATTAGAGAGCTCTGCAATTGCATTCTTACTAGTAACAATTGAATTAGAGAGCTCTACAATTCAATTCTTACTAGTGACAATGCCAATTAGAGAGCTCTCTAATTCAGTTCTCACTAGCAAAAATGTAATTACAGAGCTCTCTAATTCAATTCTTACTAGTAAGAAATCCAGTTACAGAGCTCCACAATTGCATTCTTACTAGTAAAACCTGTATTAATTAGATGCAAACGGATTTTCGATTACACCCATTGCCTTACCAAATCCCGCCTGTGGTGATATACTTCAAAATAAAAGCCCCATGAATTAATAGCATTTTCATTGTGTCAGAATGACCTTTAAAGTGAGACGACAGCTTGGATATGTTTTGTTTAAAAAAATATATTTAATCATTAAATTAATTTACATCTTTATGGTCTGCTTACAAGTGAAGAAGACACACACATGTTTCTTTAAAAAAATGCTAGTCTTTGTCAAAATGTCTGGTAATAATGACATCATCTCATTTTGGTGTTTATTATGCACTGTAACATGCAGGAAGAATTAACATCTATTGGCTAATTGGCCAGTGGTCACTCCTGACAAAATGAGTTTTAGAATTTCTTGCTTTCTTTCTTTCTTTTATTTATTTATTTATTTGGTCATACAGTTATGATATTAATCAAGTAGCTGCAGTGCCGCGATCGTTTCGGCGCCGAGTCTATTTTTGCTGCGCTGCTTACGCTCAATTAAAGTGACAGGACATTATTTATGATCGACACTCAAAAAAAAAACATATTTAAAGTTTGTAAATGGGATGTAATGTATTTTAAACAGTTACCATGAAGTTCAACAATTTCGTAGCAAGTTGTAATATATTTTGTGTAGTTTATAGGCCTATATGTTGGCATAGAAGCAGATGTCATGCTGACAACAGGCATCATCAACAAACGCACGTGACAGCGCCCGGTGTAGCCAGACGGGGGTCTTCAGAGTACACCTGGAAGATGACCTAATGGACGACACGTCTCATTGTAGAAGTGGAAAAACAAAAAGTTATTTATGACCCAAAAAATGTAATGTATAAGGACTTACAAGCCAAAGAATAGGCATGGGATGCAGTGGATTGGTCATTTGATAATACACGAAGTGACAAACGAATAAATACATATTCAAATACGTCACATAAATATTACACATGTACAAATAAATAAGTCTATGATGTGGGCGACTTGTTTGAATGTGTGTTTTTCGTGTGTTTGCTAATATCCCTATTACAACGTTTACATTTTACGTGTTATTAAAGACATTTACGATGCATGTTGAAGATGTTAGCATGGAGATTGCTTGTAAATCTGCTGTTTGTTTATCAGATATTGCTTCATTATTAAAGAAGCGTTCGTCAGCAGGCATTATGAAGAGGTTTGCTAATAAATGTTGAATAAAGATGCAAAATATGTCAATATTGTAGATGTAATCTTTTGACCAAAAGTTCAAAGGCATGTCATTCTCCTATAATTAATGTTTTTTGTTTTGTCATTTTGCGTTGGCAGATGGTACGTCATTTTTAATGTTTTTTTTTTGTATTTAAAGACAAAAAGTACAATCTGTCCAATCAGTAGGCTACAACTTTTTACAATCTGTAAATAACAATCAATACAAACAAACATAAAGAACAGCAGCTTACAGTATATATGTGCAAAAAGAAACTTCTGGTTACAAGTACAAACCTTTAAAATATTGACCATATTCAATATAAACACAATGTATAAAATAACTATAACATTTCTGCTATGGTCAGTTATTGTTTTGTGCTGTTCCCTTGCCTGGGGGCACCCAAAATCTACGTCGTATCCTTCTTCGTAATCTCCGTAGTAACAAATACAGCGCAATTGCCTTTCTTCTATCTACAATACGTACTGCACATAAACACAGATGCACATGTACAGTGTAAATAAAACAAATACAGTAATATAAACTATTCTAATAATAAATCAAGACCAATTGTATTTAAAATTAGATTCGAATTTACCCATTCTGTACAGAAGACGCTGTTCAGCCGCGCGCTGCAAACGCTACAGGTGTGAAAGGGCAATGGGGCGCTGCTCCTGCTCTGCATACGCACCGCTTCTGCGCGCTCACGCTGCTCACGCTTGCAGTGTGAAACGGGCGTGAAACCGGCGTGAGTGGCTCGACGGTGTTTAGAGTCCCGCAGCGAGTGCCGTCAGCGCAGCTGAAGAGTTCTGCTTTCAAATACACGCAATAAAGCCGTAAAGGCATTTTTAGCATTTTAAGTAAGCATTTAAAGGCCAAGTTTTGTAGCATTTTAAAATGCTGGTTTACTGTAGCCTACTAAGTGATGATAAAAGACAAACGTACGAGACCAGAATATTAACGCAATAATGTTTTCCTCCCTTTCGAAAATGGCAATAAACAGACATAATAACAGTTAAATAAACAGTTTATAGACTAAATTAAGACAGACAGTTAAAGTTCATATTTTGGGTTAGTCAGTTTTTTTGCCTTATTAGTAAGCTGTGTACAGAATGTAATCTTTAATACTGTATCGGTGCATAAAAGGGAAAAGCGCTGCGTGTTGTTTTGTTTTGGGTTTATGTGAATCTGCACATAGTATGCTTTATAATTTTGTCTAATCACTATTGGTACCTTAAGCAACATTTGTATTAAGCCTTATATCCCTGTTCAAGTTCGCTAATTCACAAGCCGAGTGAGAATCATACTCGCAAAATAATGTTAATTATTAAACCAAACAAAATCAAAACTTTCAAAAACATGCAGCAATACGATTATTTTATTAAGTGACAGATGGTGGGTTTAACCAGTGACATTATTAATAGATTTACTCTCCGGTATCTTCTTCTTATCTCCTCGACCTGCTTCCCTTGGGGTTTTTCCAGAGAAAGGCGAAAAAAAATACTGCACTGTCCAGGTTTCTCTGGGCCAGTACTGGAGTTACTTTTGCAATTTTCGTTGCGGCATGAAAGACATAATATGGTGACATTTTCCACAATCACGACAGAACATTAAATACTGCCCTGAATTCAATAGTGGAGAGGTGTCGCGATTTTACCAGTAAGGCGAAAAACCAAAACAGCTTCCCAGAACTCAACACGGCGTGAGGTCAGCTTCACATTCTCAGCCAGATGAATATGCATGAGGCTAATTATCATAATGAGGTCGCTTTAAATGAGAGCTCTACAATGCAATTCTTACTAGTAAGAATCGCTATTGTAGAGCTCTACAATCCCATTTTACTAGTAACAATTTAATTAGAGAGCTCTACAATTCAATTCTTACTAGTAACAATGCCAATTAGAGAGCTCTCTAATACAATTCTTACTAGTAACAATTCGATTAGAGAGCTCTGTAACTGAATTAGAGAGCTCTGCAATTGCATTTTACTAGTAACAATTCAATTAGAGGCTCTACAATTCAATTCTTACTAGTAATAATTACAATTAGAGAGTCTTTAATGCAATTCTTACTAGTAACAATTGTATTAGAGAGCTCTCTAACTGAATTAGAGAGCTCTGCAATTGCATTCTTACTAGTAACAATTCAATTAGAGAGCTCTACAATTAAATTCTTACTAGTGACAATGCCAATTAGAGAGCTCTTCAATGCAATTCTTACGAGTAAAAACTGAATTAGAGAGCTCTTTAATTCAATTAGAGAGCTCTCTAATTCAGTTTTTACTAGTAAGAATTCCAATTAGAGAGCTCTCTAATTCAGTTGTTACTAGTAAGAATTCCATTTAGAGAGCTCTCTAATTCAGTTGTTACTAGTAAGAACTGAATTAGAGAGCTCTTTAATTCAATTACAGAGCTCTGCAATTAAACATATCTCTAATGTGTATTTTTACTAGTAAAATTGTAATTATAGAGCTCTATAATTGCATTTGTACTTGTAATAATTAAATTAGAGAGCTCTCTAATCGAATTGTTACTAGTAAAAATTGAATTAGAGAGCTCTCTAATTATAATTGTTTCTAGTAAGAATATGATTAGAGAGCTCTCTAATTGGGATTGTTACTAGTAAAAACTGAATTAGAGAGCTCTTTAATTAGAATACTTACTAGTAAATATGTATTTAGAGAGCTCTCTAATTGGGATTGTTACTAGTAAAAATTCAGTTGTAGAGCTCTGTAATGAAAAATGAATGGAAGTCAATGGAGACATATGACTAGTAAAAATTCATTTGTAGAGCTCTCTAACTGGAATTGTTACTAGTAAGAATTGAATTAGAGAGCTCTGTAATTGGCATTGTTACTAGTAAGAATTTAATTGTAGAGCTCTCTAATTATAATTGTTACTAGTAAGAATATGATTAGAGAGCTCTCGAATTGGCATTGTTACTAGTAAGAATTGAATTGTAGAGCTCTCTAATTGTAATTGTAACTAGTAAATATTGATTTAGAGAGCTCTCTAATTGTAATTGTTACTAGTAATAATTGAATTGTAGAGCTCTCTAATTGAATTGTTACTAGTAAAAATGCAATTACGACGAGTAACACTTAGTATATTTTAGGCTAAAACGGCTTGCCATAGATATGGCAGCACTGATATGTGTGTTGATTTACTGACCTGATCTCTTTTGTGTTAGACCGACACATTTCTCCCTCTAATGACTCTCTCTCTTTAGCCGTCACAGTGCGGCTACCACAGACTGCTTCACATTCTCCTCCACATCCTCCAGTCTCACTCTATCGGAAAGTGTGGATCTGTGCTGTTGCTGCTGCTGCTGGTTCTCTGTTGGTTGTTGCTGCAGTCGGAATGTACTGCCTCTGCAAGAATTGTAGAAAAAGAGGTTAGGAATTAAATTATTAACTACAACTATTAATTACAATTGATGCATTTGAATCCGATATACAGAATTCTACATATGCAAGCTCTGTGGTGTTTAACTCATCTGAATTATTGTTCATGTAGTCACGACACAGGAGGAAGACATAACTGGTTCAGAATTGTGTAAACCAACAATTCAAAACATGGTAAGATCATTAATGATTGAGTTGCAGTCAGTTAGACTGACTAAAGCTGATTTGCAACAATCGCTGTGTAGACACGTTGCTCCTCCTTCTCTAATTGCACAATTTTATTTACAACACACAAAAAAAAATAGTTTAACCTATTTGGAAATAGCCTATACACTGCGGAAGGCTGGCAATTGGCACAGCGTTTTAAGATGTGAATCTCTTTGTTAACAAGTGTATGTTCTCTCTTAAAGGGATAGTTCACCCAAAAATGAAAATTCTGTCATTAATTACCCTCACGTCATTCAAAACCTGTAAAGGTCCGTTCACACCAGATGCGAATGAAGCGAAAAAAATCGCGCTATTCACGCGTTGTTGGATGCTTGAACATTTTGAGTTTACTCGCTTCATTCGCGCATGAAATTCACTACACAACAGACGCGAATTCGCGTCATGGGAGGGGCTTGTGCCAGGCAGCACCAGTGTCGCTGCAAAATGTCTATTCGTAATCACGTCACTGCTAGAGCAAGCTCCTGATTGGTTAACTGATTGTCAGATTTTTTCAACTCACGCAAATTGTGCGCCAAACGCCCTAAACGCTCGATTCGCGCCATCGTAATTCGCGCGAATAGCGCCGCATAATTGTCTATCGCGTCTTTGCATTGACTTAACATGTAAATCATTCGCGTGTAATGCTTCATTCGCGTCTGGTGTGAACGCACCTTAAGACCTTTGTTCGTCTGTGGAACACAAATTAAGATATATTAAGATATTGATGAAATTCGAGAGCTTTCTGATCCTGAATAGACAGCAAAGCAACTGCCACGTTCAAGGCCCAGAACGGTAGTTAGGACATTGTTAAAATAGTCCATGTGTCATCAGTGGTTCAACTGTAATGACATGAAGCTATGCGAATACATTTTGTGCACAAAGAAAAGTAAAATATTAACTCTATTTAACATTATGGTTGAACCACTGATGTCACATTGACTATTTTAACAATGTCTTTACTATCTTTCTGGGCCTTGAACTTTTCAGTTTCATTGCTGTCTATTGAGGGTCAGAAAGCTCTTGGATTTAATCAAAACATCTTAATTTGTGTTCCAAAGATGAACAAAGGTCTTACAGGTTTGGAACAACATGAGGGTTAGTCACTAATGACAGAATTGTCTATCCCTTTAACACACAGCAAGTTCATTCACATAGCAATAAGCCTATCAGTGAAGCGAATTCATTCATTTGAGTTACCAATTTCCGCTGATACAGCCTATAGTCTAAACATTAAATCATTTAATCAAATACATATAATAATTTGAAACTTTTAAAAACATGACATGATTTGCTCTATCAAGCTCAACCTGTGCTATGAAAAGCAAGGCTATGTCTACACCGGATGTTTGTGGTGTATCATTATTTGGTGGCTAGATCTCTGCCATTTAGTGCAGAGGATCCCAAACTTTTTCCAGCATTCCAGGAGAACCCTATTTTAGTATTATAATATCTTTTTAGTTGCACTGTACCGTTCTCAATGCAAAATCTGTCATGACAAACCTTAATGTTATTGCAGCTGACGAGTTGGTAAAGAAAATAATGAAATGTTATGTTTCTGTTCCTCTGCCTTAACAAAGCCTGCATTCTGCTAAGTTTCAAACCCTCACAGCTGTGCATCTGTTTGCTCATTAAACTGTTTAAAAAGTCATATGGCTTTAATGTAGGCAGTGATGTAATTTCCTTGAGCTGCTCTTCGTGTGCTTCTGTGTTGATGCTATTGTTCTGTAGCTAAACATTAAGTTAAATAAATTATGAAAGAAAACTTCTTTTTTTTCTGTTCAAAATAGTCTGCAATTAATTTCCTCTCTGAGTAAATTTGAAGCAAAATGATATTAGCTTTAAACTGTCGCATCTGCAGGTTCCTGATTGAGTTTGTGTTTTCTTACAGAAATCAAAGATGGATGCTGTGCATGAAAATGTTCCCAAAAAACAGTGTGTAGGTGTGAGTTTGTCTTATTTTTAGATCATTGGTTTTACGCCCTTGTTTCTTGAACAGTTTCAAAATAAGATACAATGTTCATACCTTTGAAAATAAAGTTGGATATTCTAATACATTTATTGTGCGTTTCTTTGGTCAAAAACATCAAAAATGAAGAAAGAAAAAGAAACGACTGTTTAATAGGTTACATTTTCAATAAGATGTTTGCAGTTGAGTTGTAAAGGTGTTTTTATGCACGTTTGGTCTTTTACACCATTCTGTCCAGCAGGCACCAGTGTGTGAGACGTTTCGAGTGCTTCAAAATAGTGAATCATTTTGCAATGGATTCAGTTGATTCAAAGAAAAGCTTTGTTTTCCCCATCAATAAGTTTTATTCACATGGTATAAATCATTAAATGTTGTATTTGCTTACTATTAGTGTTATAAATTCTGTCTGACCCCAATTATCATAGGCTATTTCACCAAATATATTTATGCAGTTAATGTTACAATCATACTGGCGCCTTCGTTAAAGTCTTTTTGAGTGGTGTCTACGACATTATCAGTTTTAATATAGTAACAATCGCTGTAACTGTTGGTGAAAGTTTAGTGCATCACTGTTGAAATTATTTTTAACTCAACGATTCAATGAGATCATTTCTGATAACACATGCAAAAAACATTTTATAGACACACAGTTTTGAAATGTTGTTGTATGCATTTGTCATTTTTATTTAATTTCTTTATGTTCTTAAATGTGTATATTTATTTATTTATTTAGTCATTTAGCAGACGCTTTTATCCACAGCGACTTATGAGGACATTATAGAAGCAATCAAAACCAACAACATGCAAGTACTATTACAAGTCCTGGTTAACCTAACCTAGGAATGTTTTTTCTATTTATTAAGTAAATGAGTACATAGAATATAGAAAAAAGTAAACCAAGTGTTAGTTTTACAAGAAAAACTAGCAGTTAGAGAATAAATATGCAATTGATAGACGGTACAACGTGTGTTTTTTTAATAAAAATACAGATTAGATCAAATCAAATTTGAATAGAGAGTGCTAGAGTTAGAGGGTCAATTAAAGAAATATATATATAGTCAGGGTTGGTAATGATAAAGAGAGCGAGGACCCAATTGCAGGAGGTAACACAGAGGTTTATTAAAAATAATATAAACAAAACAAACAAAATCTACCCCGTAGGGGAAAAACAGGCAGGACAAGGCATACAACAGCCGACGACGACGAACCACATATGGCAACGAACCCACACGGAACTAAATAAACACAGGGAGATTTTAAAGGGAGCAAATGAGGAGGATAACGAGGGAAAACAGCTTGGGAAAATGAATCAATAAACAGGTAACAAGATGGGTGGGGTCAAGACAAATTGACATGAGCACCTGGCACAGAGAAACCTAGGACAGAAGCCACGTGCTCACACAAAACAAAAACACAAGCACATGGCCAGCAAACTAGTCACCAGCCATGTGCAAAACAGGACATGAACACGCAGCTAATGAGAAAACTCATAAGCCACGTGTTCACACAAGACATGAAAACACGAAAGCACACAGCCAATGAAAAAACACCAGCTGTGTGCAACACAGCACAAGATATAACATAAATGCCCGCAGCCGATAGAAACACGAACTGCGTGCAACACAACAAAACACAAGTGGACAGGCGTGAGCGGTGCCGAGCGAACTCGAGACCGCGCACTCACACAATGACAGAACATGGAGAGCGAGTGTCCGAACCCCGACACGAACCGAAACTCAAGACATGAGTGCCGGGATCCAAACACCACGCTCCACACAAAACAATGTACGCAGACGAGAGAGCGCGCGCTCACATGAAAACCCGGACATGATGGGAGTATCAGGGCTCTGTCACAAAACCATGAATAACACTAGACCGAAGTGACAGAAACCTGACATATATATAATAAAATGTCTAAACATATTCTGGCCGTATTGCAGGGAACACAATAATAACAGCTTACCACCTTTAGCATTGAGAAAACAAAACATGTGTGCCCAGTTCTTATTGAGTTATTAAAAAATTGCATACACGAATAATATATATTTACCAGACATAAATGATCCTGAGGCTATTTACACATTTAAATGAGCTCCAGACAAAAATCAAAAACAAAACAAGAGACAAACATAGTGTGAAGTCGTTTGTTTAATATTCATTGTATTCTTTTTCTGGATGTTTGGCCAAGGACTTTTATTTTGGTCCACCGAGAAGGAGGGGTGAGATATGTCAAAGGAAGTGCGGGAGGAGGAGAGAGAGTAGAGTGTGGCCGGGACGGAGACTAGTCGCTCTTCTCCCCGGTTCTAGGGCTTTGCTCAATAAAAGTTACTAGCCTTCGATATATTCAAGTCCATCGTCTTTATTCACATCAACCCACGGGCAGCTAAAACTCCACGCCTTACAATAGCATTGCATATCAGCAGAGAAATATGATTTAACACAGCATCCCGTTACAGGCAGTGAAGATCAAAAATACTCAGCAAAGTGTTTTGTCAACTTCAAAATAAATGGCTGGTGGACATATGACATGCTATTCAGAGTTTGTCCAACCTCGGTTAGTGTTACTGGCTAGTTAGTGTTAGTGTTAGTTAGTACACATTAATAACATGACAATGTCATTGTCTCAGTTGATAGAGAATGTGAACAGGCAAGACAAAACAATTCATTTTATAATAGATAAGCATTATTATGCCAATGTGCAAAAGATAATGAAGTGATAATTGCTCATTATTCCTGTAAAGAACACTTCAGCAGCTTTGAAATGCATATACTGAAAAACATAAAGCACTTGCTGATCTATTCCTAGTGACGTGTTGTTGTTGTTTTTTTCAGTATTGCTCATATATTGTTTAAGTCTAAAAGTTTTAATTCATAAAAAAATCCAACAAATCGGTTTTTAAATTCAAATTGAATTCCTGGACTCATGACACATTTACACTGAAGACAGTTTCAGCAGATCTTCTTCTCTCCATTTTTCCCGAATTCTCTTTAGTGTCCCTTTCAAAGAAAGTATCAAAATTATCAATGATGTTACATAGTTTTTTAAGCAGCCTCGGCCTAAGACTGATTTAAGGTTGTCCTGTGTCCCTCAAAGCAATGTCTTTAACATTATTCTCATAAAAAACTAAGAAAATGAAACTCAAATGGAAAAAAATCACTGATGTGTTAGTTACACAAACAACGAAAATTATTAACTTTCCGTAAATATACAAAAAAGTGTTTAAGGCTGCATCAAGCCATGTTCTCTGTATTACACAGCAATACAAATTTGAAGTATTTTGATTTCATCTAAAACGCTTAAACTGTTGTATTGACATTTTCTTTTAAGCTATTTGATGCTCTTTTTGCATGCTCTTTAAAAAAATTGAACTTTATGGGTTTTTTCATTCCTATTTAGTTTATTTTTGAAAACACATCACTGGTGAATTTTTGCTTCTGTAGCAGAAAAGTACTCGGTGTACATTTATGTTACACCCTACATTAAGAACGTAATTACAAGGTTCAAGGTTCTTTATTATTCGTCACATACACAATCATACAGGGTATAATCAGTAGTGAAATGCAAGTAGACAGGGGAAGAAAAAATACAGCATGTTAATAGTCTCAGTCTCAATGCTGACCACTCTTCCCACTGCTTCAATCATGACGGGCAGCCTTGTGAGGCTTTGGACAGCTGTTCCCGTTTTCTGAATTCTTCGATAACCCAGGGCAAAGCCTAATCCAATCAGCAGAAGACCTGTTATCATGGTACCGAATAGGTAGATATCTTCACAGGTTCCCCAGAACCCAGGCTTCTCGTCGAGAAGATGGTGTCAATTGCGTTGAGAGACCAGTTGATCAAATCCATAATCTTTCAGTTTGGAGAGCCGTGCAGAGAGAGTCTCTCAATAGATGAGACGAGACAAGAGAGAGCAAGCAGGGAAAAATAAGGGCGAGGACGGGGAGTGAAAAATGCGACCGCCTCCGTTGAGTGCCAAAGAAGAAGATAACTACTGTTCATCAGCTGTGTGAAATACTTTCATGCTGTGGTGCTCTTCTACAGTATATCTCATGCGGTGACGGTGAACCAAACCAGTGATTAGAGCTGCAGCCGCAAGTAAAGCAACAACAATTCCTGCTACAGCAGCTGAAGACAACCCTGAATCTGAAACAGTTAATGACAGGCAGTCATTGTTACATTATAGGGAATGAAAATACATCTAGTATTTAGCAATACTTTTGACTGATATTTACATCTTTCTACTTTGGTCAAAAGCATGAAATTAAACTGTTGTTTTTAGCAACAGCAGTTAAAGCGTCACATCACTGTGAACTCAACAGGAAAATTACTGATATTACGCACTTGGCATGTTACTAACATTAGCCAATGTGTTGTTGAGTCAAAGCTTGCTTTTTAAACAGTCCACAATCAAACACTTCTTGAGTTGACTTACCGAAGTGTTTATATATATATATATATATAAATACTGTTCCTGTGGCTCAGTGGTAGAGCATTGGATTAGCAGCGCAAATGGTTGTGGGTTCATCAATTCCCAGGGGACACACATACTGACAAAAACTGTATAGCCTGAATGCACTGTAAGTCGCTTTGGATAAAAGCGTCTGCTAACCTAAGTCCTTAGGTTAGTGACTGATCACCTCAGTCATGGTTTTGAAGGTTGAGAGAGCGCTGTACATACACTCCCCCCACCTACAATTCCTGCTGGACCGAGATTCAAACTTGCAACCTTTCGATTAGGAGTCCGACTCTCTAACCATTAGACCACGACTTCCCTACTGGACAATTGTACAGTATTGAACAATACATTTGTTTTAGGAGGTGTCCTGCAGATAAATACATAACATAAATCGCTCAAACATGAATCTACCTGCTGTGGGAGAGGGGAGAGGTTTGGGCGTAGTGGTGTCATTTGCTCTCTTGGAGATCTTTCCTCCAGATTAGTTTTATTTCCAGAATCTGTGGTTTTCGGTGTTCATGATGGTCAGAGATCCAGTCTGATGAATCTCCCTGTTACATGTATCTGTGTCACATTTGTGTTTTAAGTTCATAGGTGGTGTTGTGTGGGACTTCCCATTCCACGAGAGTTGCGTGACCTCATCAAGGATTCCGGATAAATAGGCTGCGAGGCGACAATGGCTCTCTCTCTCTCTTCCTGTTGCTCCGTTTCCCATTGCGTGCGTCTCTCTCATTGCCTCTTTGAGGCTATATTGTTGTTATTCTTATGCTTAGGTTTAACTTGTAAATTTGTGTTGAGATGTGATATTTCTTTTTAAGTTATCAGTAGCGGGTAGTGCAATTATTTATTAGTTCACGTTTTGTTATTTAGTAAGAGCTGAGCGAGGGAAGCAGGTGTCCGGAAGACTCACCTGTTTTAATTTTTATGTCGGGAGTCAGGTAAGAACTGGTTCCGAGAACAGGTGTAGTCAGGAGTCTGTTTTCTTAGCTTTCCTACCCGTTAGCTGATTATTCTTTGTTATCATCTAGACTATGTTTATTAATATCTTTTGTAAATTAGTGTGTATTATCTTTTTGATTGTTTGAGCTAAGCTTTGTCAATAAATTGGGAATAGAGACGTCTTGAAATTCACATCGGGTGTTGTGATTATTTTAATATGTTCGGCCTGTGTCCTTTTATTTAATTGTTTGAATTAACGAGCCTTAAAACGGTTATGGGCCGTAACACTCCCATTACCATCTTTACATTAGACATATGTAGAGATCTTACTGGGATGTGCAGAAGCAATGTGAATGTCATTAAAATACCATATTATCACATACCTTTTTTATTTAGTCACAGATTTTGTCATTATTTGATTTACTTCAGCAGCAGGAACACCTGATACACAGACCAACAGCTACTGGGGGATCTTTCAGTTGAAAACAACAAGAATTTACAACATTAAAGAAGTGAATTTCAATCAGACAATCGTAAACATACCCCTCTTTAACAGCTTTGGAACCCTCTGTCACAACTTTCATTCCAGTGTTCTTTGTTTGGAGTGTTGTTGTTCAATGATCAGATTACAAAAAGACTCAATGATTGGAGTTCATGTATGTAAATACATGTTTTAATTTACTCTAACTCCCCCTCACCTAACCAAAGGGCCAACTATGAGAGTCTATGGACTCTTCCCCGAAATGCAACTAACACCTCCAAAAGACAGAATAGGCCTCTGGTTCCATGGCAACCAAAGACAAACCATCTGACAAGACTAGTTGTATTGCCCAAAGGAATGTGGGCAGAGCGACTCTCACTCCATTTCTCCTTAGGAAAAACACTTAATGCCCATAAAAATGAACTCTTCTCTAATTAATTCATACATTTACATTTAGCAGACACTTTTATCCAAAGCGACTTACATTGCATTCAAGTTACAGTTACTTGCTTTCCCTGGGAATCGAACCCATGATCTTGACGTTTGCTAGCGCCATGCTCTACCAGTTGAGCTACAGGAAAGCTGAAAAAGAATATATATATTTTTATTTTAAATTTTTATTTTCTTCATAGAAAAAAAAAATTCTGTGAATGAACACACATATCCTCAGGTCATTGTGAATATTACTATTGTTCTTGTATACTATCTTTTGTATCGTATGCTGTTTTATGCATGCCTATGATAGAACCACTCGTTCATGTTTTCTGTCCTACACCATGTTTATTATCTATGAATTAGTCTTCTGAAATGAGTGTATATTTTGTTGATAACTATGCAACATATCAGTGTCCTATGAACTTTTATTTTTGCATCAAAGTTTCGTAAACTTTCCCTCCGAAAGCACAAGTCATCATTGGCTCTTTGACTCCCCGGAGATGTGACCTCTATAGCAGATAAAACTCTCAGATCAGTGACCCGCCTGGCCAGTCTGTGGTTCTGTTAGATACTGAGAAGATGAGGAGCTAGAAGTCTTCTGTACCTTAAGTTTGAGCCAGGCTTCGGCCTTGACTTTCCATTCATTAAAGATCCTAGGATCTCAGCTAATGTCTCTCTTAGTTCTCTCATCACCTTCACATAGGAGAAAACACCCAATCACCACCAAGCCAGAGTAAAATATTTTGGAGTTCATCACCCTTCAAACAATAAAACCCATTTTAAAAGGCAGAAATATATTCAAGGTCTGTATATGTATCAATGTCAATGGAAGTTCCAAAGAACATTGTTAAGGATTTGGATAAGATTCTATATGACTTCATTTGGAAAAAAACTCACTACTTACGAAAATATATTTTAAATAATAGTAAAGAATGTGTGGGTCTTGAAGTGTTAAATTTTACAGACCTTAATGAGGTATTTAAAATAAAATGGATAATCGAGTACATTAAAAATAAAGATACTGTGTGGCATATATTCCCCAATTTTATATTAAATTATTTGGGTGGTATTCATTTTCTTTTAAAATGTAATTTTTCAGTTGATAAAATCCCAATTAAATTGGCAAGTTTTCATAAGCAGGCACTGTTGGCTTGGCAATTAGTCTATAAGAACAATTTCACACCACATCGGCATTTTCCGTGGAATAATAGAGATATCTTGTTTAAAATAAATCTATCTTTATTCAGTCATGGTATGACAATGGAATATTTACCGTTAGTCAGTTGCTTAATGAACATGGTTTGCTTTTGTTATATTCAGAATTTCTTAAAAAAACTTAAAATTCCTGTGAAACCAAAAGACTATTCTGTTATATTTGATGCAATTTCAAGTAAAGTTGTTTCATTATTACGTAATTTTGCACATTATATAAATGCTGACCAACAGCCATTGAATTGTGATATACTGGCTATTGGTGATATTAATATTGTTAAAGATTAATGCAGTAATAGATATATTAGAAATGTGTTAAAGAAGAATTGTGTGCCATGCGCAACAGTCTTTTGGTCATCTAAATATGAAAACATTGAGTGGAAGAAAGTATGGTCAATAACAAATACATTTTTCATTAGTAATAAAGTCAAAGAGATATCTTTTAAAATATTACACAGAATTTACCCTATTAAAGAATATTTTCAAACTGGATATGGAAAACTCCTGGGGTTTAGGTGGTGTTGTTAAAGAATCTGTAACTCGTCTTTTCTTTCAATGTATATACTCAAGATTATTTTGGGTAGATGATTTTTTTCTGATGGGTAGATGATTGACCATTGATTCTAGAAGTACAATTTGTTTTCTTACACAGCTAATTATTTTACTTAAAGAAATGGGCTAAAGCTAAGCCAAAATTTGAACATTTTATTAAAGAAATTAAACAATATGGTTTTACTTTGCACAATATTAGAAACAGAAAAGCAAAAAAGACCAATGCAGCATTATGTCCGTTTTATTTGGTTTATTAAATATTTTTACTTTTTCCCTGGCAAAGATCTTAGTTTTTTATTTAGATTTTTTTCCCATTTATTTCTCTATATACCCTTTTTAATTAGTTTTTTTTTTTTATTCTACTACTGTTGTGAGATGTATATGTTTGTATTAATATGTACATAATTGCATAAAAAAAAACAAAAAAAAAAAAACATTGTAAACGAGGCATTTGTTGCAATCAGCGAGGACATAATTACTGATTAATAATGATTAATATAGTCACATAAAATGACACCATGTCTGCATTTGTGGTCAGAGAAACGCCGAGTGGAATTTCCACTATTTCCACTGTGGAAATAGTGCCCTCTGTGAACAGCAAGTCAGGCTTTTTCAGCTGCTACTTCCTTGTTCCAAAGAGAGGTGGTGCACGTTTTCCCCGAGGACTGGTTTTAACAGTGGATATGAAGGATGCATACTTTCACATCCACATAGACCCCATCACAGACCATTCTTGAGGTTTGCATTTGAGGGAGTGGTTGGAGCACCCTGTTGGAGGGCAATCCGGCGTTCAGCTCCTAGTCAGCTCTGGAGCAACGCCTACATATCAACTGCCTAGAGATGTTTTCTTAGCCCGGAAAACCTTCCTTCCAGTCTTAAAAGTGCACCATGTCTTGGTCCGGTCGGACAGCATAACGGTGGTGGCTTAAATCGCCTCCTTTTCTGGCCACAGAAAGAACTCCTCTCATTAAGGGTGGTTCATGTGCCGGGCAGATTGAACCTTGGCACAGAGGCAAGGTAGCCCTGGGTGAATGGGCGCTACACCCTCAAATGGTTGAAGAGATCTGGTCAGTCTTCTGGAGGGCAGAGATAGAACCTCTTCGCCTCTTAAGACAACTCTCACAAAACAGGAGTTTTCAACTTAGAGTTCCATGCAACGCTCTCTCCCTTATTTCAGGAAACCGAGGTTACGTCAGTAACTGGAGCAATTTTTATGTATCTAATAAAACATGGCCGGCATTGGCCGACAAAATCTCAGCACCTCTTAGATAAGGTTAACGGAGGCTAACGGTTTGACTCACGGCCCCAAAGGTTTGTGAGAAATTTGAAATAAATTGGCCACTGGGGCTATGTCAAAATTTTCGAGGCAGCGATTGTACATTGTGCAGTTTTCACACATACACATGATATTCGTATCATATGAGCTTCATAACCTTTGCCTGTAGAACCACTGCTGTCAGTCAAAGTGTTTGTTAAATGATCGAAAATGTAAAACGCTCCGGTTACTGTCGTAACCTCGGTTCCCTGAGAGCGGAACGAGACATCACGGAGATTTCTCCGTTATGGGAACTTCTTCCTTCAACCTTTCCTGAAGTCCTATTGGCTCACGCCAGTCAAATGACTGGCCAATTGTATAAAGCATGCAAATACGGCGAGCTCGAGACAGTATAAATGCGATGCTCGCGACAATTATATCAGAATCGGATACTGAACACCGTAAGCTGAGGAGTAGCGAACACGGCGTCTACCGTGATGTCTCGTTCCGCTCTCAGGGAACCGAGGTTACGACAGTAACCGGAGCGTTCCTTATCGAGCTGTCACGAGACATCACGGAGATTCTCCGTTATGGGAACGATATTAAATCCGCCGTGAGAGAGGCTACTGAAGCCCTACCCCAAAACACAGCAGATAGAATACATGCGTAGACCCTTCCCACAATAGTGACGCTGTAGGCGAGCTCACCGCTGATAGGTGGCTGTAAGAATGAGCGTCTAACCCAAAGGTATACAAATTTGCATATCTGGATAGAAATAACGTTGGCTGCGCTGAAACAGGGCAACTTGCACAACGAGCATAAGGAACTGCACAGACTGTATAGCATGACCCCAACCTAGCATGATAAAAGTATCGCTAGATAAAACAACACAAATACAGGAATCTGCACTGAGCACAGGGCAGAACAACCGATTAGTAAAGGGTATGCAGAGCAAACAATGTAGTAAACATGCATCAGCCACTTACCGACAGTACCTGGGAGGCAAAAGACTGAACGTCCAGCCTGTAAAACCTGGCGAAGGTATTCTCAGAAGACCAGCCGGCTGCAACACATATATCTTGAATAGACATACCTCTCGACCAAGCCCACGAGGAAGCCATGGCCCTGTTGAATGCCCCTAATGTGTAAAGGACATTCCAAACCTTGGTTCGTATACGCAGCCGTAATAGCGTCCACGATCCAGTGGGAGAGCCTCTGTTTAGACACAGCACGGCCTCTCGCACAACCACCATAGCATACAAATAGCTGGTTAGATTGACGAAGCTCGCGAGCGGTCGATGTAAATCCTCAAAGCCCTGACAGGGCACACGTCTGAGCATCTGCCTCACTCGAGGCTGCTGACTCGGAAGACAAGGCAGACAGAGAAACAGTCTGTATCTTGAAGGGTGTAGAAAGTGATTTAGGTACATACCCCATTCTTGGCCGGAGAGTGACGCTGCAGTCACCGGGTCCAAAGCGAATACAGTCACTATCCACAGAAAAGGCGTGCAAATCTCCTATGCGCTTGGCTGACGCGAGTGCAAGAAGGAGTGCAGTTTTGAGAGACAACTCCTTCAAACCCACTGATGATAACGGCTCAAAAGGTGGCTGAGAGAGAGCTCTTAATACCACCTCTAGGTCCCAAGGCGGAACCGAAGGTGGCCTCGGAGGGTGTAGCCTTCTCGCTCCCTTAAGAAAACTCACCACCATGGGGTCTCTGCCGATCGACTGGCCACCCTGCGGTGAACGGAGCAGGCAATGGCCGCCACATAGACTTTTAGCGTCGAGGGTAACGATCCACTATCCAGCCTGTACTGCAGGAAACTCAGAACATCCAACACGGTGCAAACAACCGGGTCGATGTGAGCCTGATGGCACCATTTCACAAACACTCCCATTTTAAGGCATATAATCGTCTTGTAGAGGGTGCTCGCTTCCGTGAGTGTGCCGACCACACGAGCCTGCAATGCATCTAGCTCCCTGACAACCCTGAAGCAACCACATGAAGGTTCCATAGTTCTGGGTTCGGTGCCACACCGAGCCGTCCACCTGAGATAACATGTCCTTCCTGACCGGAATCGGCCAGGGGGCTATCAGCAGCTCTGTCAGGTCCGGAAACCAAGGCTGGTTCGGCCAGTTCGAGCTATGAGTATGACGGACGCCGCTCCTCCCTGATCTTGCATAACACCAGAGGCAATATCTTGATCGGAGGAACGCATAAAGCCTGGCTGTCGGCCAGCGCTGTGAGCGTCCCCTTCCAACGGGGAGTGGGACAGAGAGAAGAACGACGGGCAGTGTGCATTCTCGCTCGTAGCGAATAAATCCACCTCTGCTTCCCCGTAGAGGTTCCAAATCATCCGAACTGACTCGGGGTGTAACCTCCATTCCCCTTGAGGAATTCTCCTCCTTGAAAGCATGTCTGCCCCGCGATTCAAAAGACCGGGGATGTGCGTTGCTCTGATGGATAGAAGGCGAGAATCCGCCCATAGCAGTAACATCGCTGCCTGCTTGCACAAAGCCTTCGAACGGACGCCGCCCTGGCGATTTATGTCTGTGCGACTACAGGCGTGTTGTCGGTGCGAATCAGTACATGCTGCCCAGTTGTGCTTGAAACTCCTTCAGAGCTAAAAGACTGCTTCCAATTCCAATCGGTTTATGTGCCACGGATCTGAGGCTCTGACCACTGCCCCGAAGCTGGCATCCCTCGCACACCGCGCTCCCCAGCCCGGCGTCGATCGTCCGTTGTGACCACCACGCGTGAGGTTACCAACCCCAGGGGACTCCCGGCTGAAGAAATTCGGGTTGCGCCACGGGCCAGAGCTTCGATGCAGCCGCGGGTGACCGCGATACTCAAACGCCCCGAGGTCCATGCCGTCCAGGGGACTCGAGTTTTCAGCCACAGCTGCAGTGGTCGCATGTGTAATAAGCCCAGATGACACACTGCGGCGCTGACGCCATGAGTCCCAGTAGTCTCTGAAATTCTTTCAAATGAACAGAGCTGCCTTCTCTGAAATGGCGTAGGTAAGACAAAATGGCCCGCGCTCTCGCGAGGCGGGCTCTCATTCTAGAGTCTATGCAAACTCCCAAATACAGAATGGACTGACTCGGGCGAGAATGCTCTTCGCCTGTTCACACATAGCCCTAGGGACTCCAGGTGAATAAGCAGCGAGTCTATATGGCTGAGTAGCGTGTCCCGGGACTGAGCTAAAATCAGCCAATCGTCCAGATAATTCAGGATGCGCATCCCGCCCGCTCTGAGGGAAAGTGCTGCATCCACACACTTTGAAAATGTGCGCGGGGCCAAAGCCAGCCCGAACGGGAGAACAGAGTATTGGTACGCTGTGTTCTCGAAAGCAAACCTCAGAAACCGTCTGTGATGCGGCGCTATCTGAATGTGAAAGTACGCGTCCTTCAAATCCACGGACGCAAACCAGTCCCCGGGGCGAATCTGCGCCAGGATCTGCTTCAGCGTTACCATCCTGAACTGACGTTCGCAAAGCGCTCTGTTGATGGGTCTGAGATCCAAAATTGGGCGAAGCCCCCCATCCCTCTTGGGTACCACGAAGTAGCGGCTGTAAAACCCGCTCTCCAGCTCGTGTGGAGGGACTCGCTCTACTGCTCCTTTCTCGAGCAGACAGCCAATCTCTTGCCTCAGAGCCTGGGCATTTCGAGGCGATGTTAGAGACTGCACCACGCCATTGAAACGGGTGGTCTGCGTCCTGAATTGAAGAGTATACCCCGCTCTATCACGTTGAGTAGCCAGCGAGATTCCCGGAATAACCTTCCGCGCTTATGAACTGACGCAGCGGCTTTAGCTGCTCGGTCGTTGGCGCGCGGCTATAACCTGTGTTGGATGCGGACCTGCACTGCACTGAGGCGGGGCAAGGGAACCGCATTTATTGAGTGAGGAGGAGAAAGCTCTTTTGTGAGAAAGTATGCATTTTTATTGAATGGACACTCAACACACACACATTTGGGCAGCTGAACTTTGGGCGCTTGGGCGCGGGCTGCTCGCGCTCTCCTCCCTCCCTCCGATCGTCAGGAAGACGGCTTAGCAGCCGGGGCGGGCGAGAATCGCGGGCTTCTCCGCTGACCTTGGCGCTTCCTGCCGGAGCCCCACACCTTCCTCCGGACGTCCCAGCTCCTGTCGAGGAGCAGTAGCAGTAGCCCCAGCCTGGGCAGGCCTGGGAAAATCTCTCCGCTGGGCAGAGCCATGCGCTGACGAAGATCTGGATCTGGCAGTCTGTTGCTGGGGCGTTAGGCATCACGTGACTCATCGCTTTCGCGCGCTTTGAGTCTCAGCAAATCGCTCGGTTATGGTCTCCACGGCATCACCGAAGAGGCCGGAGGGAGATATAGGAGCGTTTAGGAGCACCTTCCGATCGGCATCCTTTAGGTCAGCTAAGTTTAGCCAGAGGTGCCTCTGAAGGACGACCTTCAGAAAGGTCGGGGGGAGAGCGCACGTAACCGTGGGCCTCCGCTCCATCCACGTGGGAGAACATGGCCTGCGTGTTCGAGTGGACGCGCGCCGATTGGGGCGCAGACCACGTCTTCACGAGCTGTTCACTGAACACCGTAAGCTGAGGAGTAGCGAACACGGCGTCTACCGTGATGTCTCGTTCCGCTCTCAGGGAACCGAGGTTACGACAGTAACCGGGCGTTCCTGTCGAGCTGTCACGAGACATCACGGAGATTTCTCCGTTATGGGAACGATATTAAATCCCGCGTGAGAGAGGCTCTGAAGCCCTACCCCAAAACACAGCAGATAGAATACGCACGTAGACCCTTCCCACAATAGTGACGCTGTGGCGAGCTCACCGCTGATAGGTGGCTGTAAGCCAATGAGCGTCTAACCCAAAGGTATACAAATTTGCATATCTGGATAGAAATAACGTTGGCTGCGCTGAAACAGGGCAACTTACAACGAGCATAAGGAACTGCACAGACTGTATAGCATGACCCCAACCTAGCATGATAAAAGTATCGCTAGATAAAACAACACAAATACAGGAATCTGCACTGAGCACAGGGCAGAACAACCGTATTAGTAAAGGGTATGCAGAGCAAACAATGTAGTAAACATGCATCAGCCACTTACCGACAGTACCTGGGAGGCAAAAGACTGAACGTCCAGCCTGTAAAACCTGGCGAAGGTATTCTCAGAAGACCAGCCGGCTGCAACACATATATCTTGAATAGACATACCTCTCGACCAAGCCCACGAGGAAGCCATGGCCCTCGTTGAATGCCCCTAATGTGTAAAGGACATTCCAAACCTTGGTTCGTATCACGCAGCCGTAATAGCGTCCACGATCCAGTGGGAGAGCCTCTGTTTAGACACAGCACGGCCTCTCGCACAACCACCATAGCATACAAATAGCTGGTTAGATTGACTAAAGCGAACGGTCGATGTAAATCCTCAAAGCCCTGACAGGGCACACGAAGTCTGAGCATCTGCCTCACTCGAGGCTGCTGACTCGGAAGACAAGGCAGACAGAGAAACAGTCTGTATCTTGAAGGGTGTAGAAAGTGATTTAGGTACATACCCCATTCTTGGCCGGAGAGTGACGCTGCAGTCACCGGGTCCAAAGCGAATACAGTCACTATCCACAGAAAAGGCGTGCAAATCTCCTATGCGCTTGGCTGACGCGAGTGCAAGAAGGAGTGCAGTTTTGAGAGACAACTCCTTCAAACCCACTGATGATAACGGCTCAAAAGGTGGCTGAGAGAGAGCTCTTAATACCACCTCTAGGTCCCAAGGCGGAACCGAAGGTGGCCTCGGAGGGTGTAGCCTTCTCGCTCCCTTAAGAAAACTCACCACCATGGGGTCTCTGCCGATCGACTGGCCACCCTGCGGTGAACGGAACGAGGCAATGGCCGCCACATAGACTTTTAGCGTCGAGGGTAGCGATCCACTATCCAGCCTGTACTGCAGGAAACTCAGAACATCCAACACGGTGCAAACAACCGGTCGATGTGAGCCTGATGGCACCATTTCACAAACACTCCCCATTTTAAGGCATATAATCGTCTTGTAGAGGGTGCTCGCGCTTCCGTGAGTGTGCCGACCACACGAGCCTGCAATGCGTCTAGCTCCCTGACAACCCTGAAGCAACCACACATGAAGGTTCCATAGTTCTGGGTTGGTGCCACACCGAGCCGTCCACCTGAGATAACATGTCCTTCCTGACCGGAATCGGCCAGGGGGGCTATCAGCAGCTCTGTCAGGTCCGGAAACCAAGGCTGGTTCGGCCAGTTCGAGCTATGAGTATGACGGACGCCGCCTCCCTGATCTTGCATAACACCAGAGGCAATATCTTGATCGGAGGGAACGCATAAAGCCTGGCTGTCGGCCAGCGCGCTGTGAGCGCGTCCCCTTCCAACGGGAGTGGGACAGAGAGAAGAACGACGGGCAGTGTGCATTCTCGCCGTAGCGAATAAATCCACCTCTGCTTCCCGTGAGGTTCCAAATCATCCGAACTGACTCGGGTGTAACCTCCATTCCCTTGAGGAATTCTCCTCCTTGAAAGCATGTCTGCCCCGCGATTCAAAAGACCGGGATGCGTTGCTCTGATGGATAGAAGGCGAGAATCCGCCCATAGCAGTAACATCGCTGCCTGCTTGCACAAAGCCTTGAACGGACGCCGCCCTGGCGATTTATGTACGCGACTACAGACGTGTTGTCGGTGCGAATCAGTACATGCTGCCGTTCCAGTTGTGCTTGAAACTCCTTCAGAGCTAAAAGACTGCTTCCAATTCCAATCGGTTTATGTGCCACGGATCTGAGGCTCTGACCACTGCCCGCTGGCATCCCTCGCACACCGCTCCCCAGCCCGGCGTCGATCGTCCGTTGTGACCACCACGCGTGAGGTTACCAACCCCAGGGGACTCCCGGCTGAAGAAGTCGGGTTGCGCCACGGGCCAGAGCTTCGATGCAGCCGCGGGTGACCGCGATACTCAAACGTCCGAGGTCCATGCCGTCCAGGGGACTCGAGTTTTCAGCCACAGCTGCAGTGGTCGCATGTGTAATAAGCCCAGATGACACACTGCCGACGCTGACGCCATGAGTCCCAGTAGTCTCTGAAATTCTTTCAAATGAACAGAGCTGCCTTCTCTAAGACAAAATGGCGCCGCGGCCTCGCGAGCGGGCTCTCATTCTAGGGAGTCTATGCAAACTCCCAAATACAGAATGGACTGACTCGGGCGAGAATGCTCTTTCGCCTGTTCACACATAGCCCTAGGGACTCCAGGTGAATAAGCAGCGAGTCTATATGGCTGAGTAGCGTGTCCCGGGACTGAGCTAAAATCAGCCAATCGTCCAGATAATTCAGGATGCGCATCCCGCCCGCTCTGAGGGGAAAGTGCTGCATCCACACAGCTGGGGCCAAAGCCAGCCAGCGAACGGGAGAACAGAGTATTGGTACGCTGTGTTCTCGAAGCAAACCTCAGAAACCGTCTGTGATGCGGCGCTATCTGAATGTGAAAGTGCGTCCTTCAAATCCACGGACGCAAACCAGTCCCCGGGCGAATCTGCGCCAGGATCTGCTTCAGCGTTACCATCCTGAACTGGCGTTCGCAAAGCGCTCTGTTGATGGGTCTGAGATCCAAAATTGGCGAAGCCCCCATCCCTCTTAGGTACCACAGTAGCGGCTGTAAAACCCGCTCTCCAGCTCGTGTGGAGGGACTCGCTCTACTGCTCCTTTCTCGAGCAGACAGCCAATCTCTTGCCTCAGAGCCTGGGCATTTCGAGGCGATGTTAGAGACTGCACCACGCCATTGAAACGGGGTGGTCTGCGTCCTGAATTGAAGAGTATACCCCGCTCTATCACGTTGAGTAGCCAACGCGAGATTCGGAATAACCTTCCACACGCTTATGAACTGACGCAGCGGCTTTAGCTGCTCGGTCGTTAGGTCGTGCTATAACCTGTGTTGGATGCGGACCTGCACTGCACTGAGGCGGGCAAGGGAACCGCATTTATTGAGTGAGGAGGAGAAAGCTCTTTTGTGAGAAAGTATGCATTTTTATTGAATGGACACTCAACACACACACATTTGGGCAGCTGAACTTTGGGCGCTTGGGCGCGGGCTGCTCGCGCTCCTCCTCCCTCCGATCGTCAGGAAGACGGAGCAGCCGGGCGGGCGAGAATCGCGCGGGCTTCTCCGCTGACCTTGGCGCTTCCTGCCGGGCCCCACACCTTCCTCCGGACGTCTAGCTCCTGTCGAGGAGCAGTAGCAGTAGCCCCAGCCTGGGCAGGCCTGGGAAAATCTCTCCGCTGGGCAGAGCCATGCGCTGACGAAGATCTGGATCTGGCAGTCTGTTGCTGGGGCGCGTCCAGGCATCACGTGACTCATCGCGGCTTTTGAGTCTCAGCAAATCGCCGTTATGGTCTCCACGGCATCACCGAAGAGGCCGGAGGGAGATATAGGAGCGTTTAGGAGCACCTTCGATCGGCATCCTTTAGGTCAGCTAAGTTTAGCCAGAGGTGCCTCTGAAGGACGACCATAAAGCCCATGGCCTTACCCACAGACTGGGCCGCCGGCTGGCCGCCATCAACGCAAGTCCGTTGCAGCGCGCAGATCCTTCGTCGCCTCAGGAGTGAGGACTCCGCCTCCGCCGCTTGCAGGAGTTTGGCCTGGAACACCTGCAACACTGCCATGGCGTGCGCTGATGCCGCCTCGCCATCAGAGGCATACGCCTTATTAGCGAGATGGGCGGTGGTTCTGCACGGCCGACGGCAGGCTGATGTCCGGGCCTAGGGACTTCGCTGCTGCAGGGCACAGGTGTGCAGCAACGGTCTCCTCGACGGGGAGGCGACGTAACCGTGGGCCTCCGCCCATCCACGGGGAGAACATGGCCTGCGTGTTCGAGTGGACGCGCCCGATTGGGGCGCAGACCACGTCTTCACGAGCTGTTCATGAACATCGGGGAAAAAGGCACCGATGTCCTTGCGCTTTGCGTGTGGACCTGAAGTACCACGCAGTCGAGCTTACTCCTGACAGGCTCCTCCGGAGGATTCCAGGTGAGCTCCAACTCCTGAACAGCTTTCGACAGAACCCTCATGAGCTCCTCCTGGAGGCCTGAAGGCTCTGAGCTGCCTAGCTGCTCGGGCTCGATCCAGCCCAACCGTCCTTCTCCGAGGCCGAGATGGACATGGCCTCGCCGCCTCCTCGTGGCCAAAAGCTACGAATCCCTCAATATTGGAAGGGGCGGAAACAGTCCTCGGGAAAGAGATGGGCGAATGCGGCGACCGTTGGGTTCGACGGCACGGCAAGACGGGCGCTCCGCGCCGCCCGGAGGGGCTCACCAGCGGCACGCTGGCGGCAGTGAGCCCGACCCGAACAGGCCGCGCGAACCACATCGCGGCGGGCCGAGCACGCGGACCGGGAGGTCCGCGCAAAGTCCACAGTCGGACTCGTCCAGCGCCGCCTCGGCGTGAGCCAGGCCCAGGCAGGCGACGCAATGGAGATGCTGATCCAGCGGTTCGATGGGTCCCGCGCAGATCTTACACACTGAAGCCATCACGAGTTCAAGGTGAAGTAAAAGATTCTGATATAATTGTCGCGAGCATCGCATTTATACTGTCTCGAGCTCGCCGTATTTGCATGCTTTGCGACAATTGGCCAGTCATTTGACTGGCGTGAGCCAATAGGACTTCAGGAAAGGTTGAAGGGAAGAAGTTCCCATAACGGAGAAATCTCCGTGATGTCTCGTGACAGCTCGATAAGGGAACTACTTTTACGAACTAGTCCTAGGTTTTTAGCTCAATATGGAAAAACACAAACAGAAACACTACAGTACAATTCTCAGGGCTCTATAGCTCAACAATTATCAAAACGTGTTGAAATGTACCTTTGGGAAGCTATAACGGGGTTGTTTAGAAAAGGAGCATGTCCAAATGTGCCCAAAATCTTACAGTCTAAACGAAAACTCAAAACTTAATGAAACCTGGTGAGCACATGCGACAGGTGATTCTAAACAATCATGCAAAGTTTTAGGGAGATCAGCATCAGCAAGCAACAACACACATTTTAAAAAACATAATATGTCTATGGTAAATTACCTGAATTTGCCAAAAATGCTGTTTCAATAATTGATTTAGGTGGTTACGGCTTGCTAAATAATATGTAATGTGCGCTTAAGTGACCTAAAGTGCTTGAGCCACATTAATCGCTACTTGCAGCTATAACTTAATATTATAGCAACTGGTAAAGAAAATAATGCAATATTTTAGCCTATTTCTGTTCCTTTACTGAAGTCTGACGTTTGTAAGGTTTCAGAACCTCATTAAACTCATTCAACTGTTTGAAAAAGTCATGTGATGTATATGAATTGAATGTAGGCCGTGATGTCATTTCCTCGAGCTACGGCTCTTCTTGTGCTTCTGTGTTGATGCTACAGTCCTACACTGGGAAATAATCACAGACATTCAGATAAACTATCAGTTAAAGAAATTATGGGGAAATATTATATCTTTTTTTTCTGTTCAACATAGTGGAATTTGTCCACAATTTGTCACTTTCACAGGTTCCTAAATGATCTTGTGTTTTCTTACATAAATCAAAGATGGATGCTGTGAATGAAAATGTACCAAACAAAACAGTGTGTAGGTGTGAGTTTGCCTTTTTAGATAATTTGTTTTTACGCCCTTGTTTCTTGAACAGATAATATGAAAATAAAAGACAATATCCATATAAGGTTGGAGATTCCAATACATTTATTGTGCGTTTCTTTGGTCAAAAACAACAACAATGAAGAAATAAAAGAAGCAGCTATTTAATAGATTACAATTTCAATATAATGTTTGTAATTGGTTTGTAAAGGTATTTTTCTGCACGTTTTTGCTGTATTTACACCATTCTAGCCAGTAGGCGTCACCAATGCTTCCAAATAGTGAATCGTTTTGCTAAGCAATTGATTCAACGTTTCAAAAAGCTTTGTTTTCCCCATCAGTAAGTTTTATATTCACACAGAATAAAACATGTTTGAAAGGTTGTTTTTGCTTAGGCCCTACTATTAGTGTAATTCATTTTGTCGGACCACAGTTATCATAGACTATTTCCCCCAAAATAGTTAATGTTCATACTTTAATATGTCACCTTCGTTAGAGAGTGTAAGATAGTCTCTCACATTGTTTCTAGTTTCTTTTTTGAGTGGTATCTACCACATTATCAGATTTCCTACAGTAATAATAGCTCTAGTTCTAAATGATGAAAGATTAGAGCATCATTGTTGAAATTGTTGAGAGCTTAGTCCACGATTATTTCTGATAACAAACACAAAAAATATATATTTTACAGACTCACAGATTCCATCCATTATAAATTGATAATATGTTTTAATAACATTTATCACATAAACATACACAGATCTTTCAATCCTTGTTTCAGAAATTAAAATAGTGTGGTTTTACTTCAAGGCACTGTCGCATTTGGCTGATGGTTAAGGAAAACAAAAGAAAATGTCAAAAAATATAATGGCCATATTGCAAGAGACACAACAATAACAGATTACTACCTTTAGGATTGGTGTCCAGTTCTTATTTATACATTCATATATATTCTTATTCACATATATATATATATATATATATATATATATATATATCTTACGAACAGGCCATTTACACATTTAAAATGAGCATCAAACAAAAGACCAATCCTAAAAAGAAGAAGAAGAAAAAAGAACAAGGAACATAATAATTTAACACTGCATTCCACTTAAAGGCACTGAACATCTCAGCAAAGTGTTTCACCAATTTAAAAATAAATCAGTTAATTTCCAATTTATTTATAAACTATAACCAGTTAAGGTTGGTTCCAGTGTAGCTGGGGGACATAAAACAGCTATTTTTAGTCCAGCCGAAGTTAGTGTTAGTGTCTACATTAGTAACAATGATTTCAGTCAAACCCAGTAGAAACATGAAGAGCACTATAATCAGGGGTGGATTTAGTGAATTATGGGCCCCAGGCTAATATAGAAATGGGGCCCCATACATTTGCACATATTTACCAAGATCAACTTTGAGGTTCCTTTTTTTGTCGTGATGCTTGCTACTGTACAATGGTGTTGAGTCCAATGTTTCTACATTTTTCTTGAACATGTTATAATGGGATTATCTAATTTACATGTATTCATTTAGAACTTTTATTCTTTCATGTTGTAGACCACAAAATAGCAATCGATTTACCGTTGAGATACAAGTTTGAACAAAAAACTAATTAATTATACAACGATAATCCTCACACTTGTACCTTCAAACCATTTTTTTAATAAAAGGGATGAGTCAGAAGTATAAATTATTATATTATTTAGAATGGGTTTATGTGGGTGGATTATTGAAAATGCACATTCATTCTCTGCCAGTAGGAGGTGCTTTTGGAACGTCAGAAATATAGCGGATTCCCCAGAAACAGCGAGAAGGGTCTGGCTGCAGACAGACTTGCACGCTCAGACACTTCTGCTTCCGCTAGTGATGTCACTTGCAGTATTTTTTATTTTGTTCTATTTATTGATAATTTTTTGTTTGAATCTCTCAACATTTTACAACAGTAGCAGGTGGTGAAGACAAGAAAAAATAAACTGAAATACAATGTCCCTTGCAATCAATGCTTGCACTTTCTGCTACCTGTGACGCCAACGGAGACAAGACGCTGTGCTGGTTAAACGATTAAAACTAATTTAATATCATAACATACAAGGCCCTGCAAGTCATCTATAGGAGACACAGCGTCTTGTCTCCGTGGACAGTAAGTAAAAAAGACTGCAAGTGACATCACTAGCGGAAGCGGAAGTGTCTGAGAGTGCAAGTCTGTCTGCAGCCAGATTCTATTGGAAACAGCTGTTAAAGCAGCGCTCAGCTCATAAATGATACTTTATCAGGTAAAATTAAAATGCCATCGAAACTTTTCTGAATACAATCGGTTCCCTTCAGAGGTTCATTCTTATAAAAACTTGAATTAGAGAGAATAAGTCCACTGATGAGTTACCAGGGTTAACCTACATTTAATTTTCTACTAATCATTTTAACTTAGTTAGGGCTGTCAATCGATTAAAATATTTCATCGTGATTAAATCGCATGATTGTCATGAGTTAACTCGTGAATAATCACAACTTAATCACACATTGTTTTCTAAAATGTACCTTAAATTAATACTTTTCATGTTTTTAATACTCTAATCAGCATGGGCATGGACAATTGTGGATGCTTTATGCAATATATGTTTATTATTAGTGAAACCATAGTCAACATAGAGCATGAAGACTAGACATGTTTCAATGATCATAGAGGTTTTTCAAAGAACGTGTTCATGTATAGTAGAAATGAAAAAAAGAAAGATCAGGTTTCCATTACTTCTCTTTCTCTGCACTGAGCAATTTACAAACCATTTTCGCATGACAAGGCAGCTCTTCTTCTGAACAGGAAAAATATACAGTTATTATGTATTATTACATATATTTGCCTCTCTGTGCCCACATACTGTATTTTGATGCAGCTAAATTCTCAATAAAACTGTTTTCATTTGTATATTTTTCTGTTTCTATGTCAGACAATGGGATGAATATGAAATAGTGACTGAAACACGACCCATTAAGACTACATAACCAGCTCTCACTTCCAAGACATTGATCTGCACAAAAATCCTGATTTATAATCGAGCCGTCGTCTGATGAAATCGAATAGGCTACACATGAGATAAAGCCAATAGCTGTGCTGTGATTTCGGCTATACTTGCATGTAAAATTAGAGAAGGATACACAAGAAGCACGTTCAACTCAGACATGCAGATGGTTGTCGTGGTAATAGACACGTAAACAGCAACCGTTTTGCGTATCCGCTCAATGCGCATCTTGAAAAAGCATTTTAGGGGCCCTTGGCTTTTGGGGGCCCAAGGCAGTCGCCTACCTTTACCTAATGGCTAAGTCCGCCCCTGACTATAAGTGAATTTTTTGTCATAATGCTCTTCTTTGTGAGTTAATTGTGTAAAACACAGTCATTGTATTAGAGGATGTGAACAGGTAAGACAAAATAACGTGTCATAACGGATTAGCATTATTATGTCTTTGTGCAAAAGATAAGAAAGAGATGATCGCTCATTATTCCAGCAGAACACTTCAGCAGCTTTGATAAATGCATACACTTAAAAACATCAAGCTCTGATTTATTGCTAGTGATGCAGTTTTGTTTCTTACATTATTGATCATATACTGTTTAAAGGTGCTGTATGTTAGATAAACAAGTATGTTAACTTAGGATGTTTCCTAAATATCTGCAAACATATTATGGTATTTTTATGCTTTAGTAGAGTCAAACACTTACATACAACACCTTTATGGTTAAATGCTTTAATTAATTACAAAAATTCTAATAAAATTCAGTTTTTAAATTGAAATCCTGGACTGATGACACAATTACTCTGAAGAGAGTTTCAATGGATCCTCCTCTTGCCATCATTTCTTAATTCTCGTTAGCGTTCCTTTTCAATGAAAGTATCAAAATTATAAATGTTGTTACATTGTGTTTTGTAGGCAGCCTCATCCTGCCGTGTCCGAAGCCATGTCTATATTATCATCATTCCCCTGAACAAAATAAAATAAATATAAAATAAACACACATTCATACGATAAAAGTAATTGATGTGTCAGTTACACATACACTTTTCCAAAATACTTAAAACAGTGTCTATAACTGCATCAAACTCTCATCAACTGTGTATTCCAATATTACACAATTGAACTATTGTGATTTCAATCAATACCACATCTAAAATGTTGTTGTTGTTATTTAGCTTAAAATGTATGACAAGTTTTTGACAATGCATCACTGGTGAGTATCTTCTTCTGTGGTTTTAAATATAAAGGACAAAAAAGTATTCATTAGGCGTGACTCCGAATAGACGACGATTCGATGCTTCGATAGGAGGAGCCTGATTCGACTTCTATTCTCACTCTCGAATATTCACTGAGGTGTTATGATCATGCCATTTTGGCTATATGGGGGTGCTCAAATGTCTGATTTCACACAGAACCTGCTATCATATGCTTCATTCTACTGCTCATCTTCAACGTGCTCAGCTCAAAACAGAAATGCAGAACATTAATAACTGTCATATAAGGCAACATAACATTATATTGAGAGCACTACTGTAAAAAATGTTGTGAATTCTTATGGTATCGCTGACGTTTAATGTTAAATATCTTTTAATCAAAACATAAAACATTTATGCGATTTTCCCTGTGTTAACGTCAGTGATGACTGTCGAATGTCTGACTTGAATCTTGGTAATATATTTTGACCCCGCTCCCAAACATATGATTCAACTATCAGGCGACTATTGGCAAGATTCGAAAATTCTGATTCGACTATGAAGATCCTTAGTCGGCGACATCCCTAGTATTCATAGAGTACATTTAGGGTTACACCCTACATTAAGAACATAATTACACTGTTTCTCCCCACAGTAAATCACCAGCTATGAAATACTTACATTCTGTGGTGCTCTTCTATATCTCCCATGGGAACTTTAAATCAAACCAGCAGTTACAGCCGCAGCCACCAGCAGAACAACACAACTGATTCCTGCTACAGTGCCTGAAGAAAGACCTGAATTTGGAACAGCTAAAGAGAAACAGAGAGTGAATGATAACAGAGGGAGCGTTCCTGTGGCTCAGTGGTAGAGCATTGCGTTAGCAGAGCAAAGGTTGTGTGTGGTTCAATTCCCAGGAACACATACTGACCAAAAGTTATAACCTGAATGTACTGTAAGTCGCTTTGGATAAAAGTGTCTGCTAAATGCATAAATGTAAATATATAACCCATCCAGTATTTAACAATATATTTGATATTTACACCTTTCTACTTCGGTCATCAGTTCTATGATATTGTTTTAACTGATAAATGCAACATATTTTAAAACAACATCACATCACTGTGAACTCAACAGGAAACTTTATTAAACAAGAAAACAATGTTCACAGGAAAAATGACTGATAATATTCCTTTACATTTGACTAACATTAGTCAAAGTGTTATTAAAGTTAAAGCCTGCTTTTCTAAACAGTTGAGTTTTTATATATATATATAAAATACGATTTTGTTTTTGTTTTATTCCTCAAAGAAAACACATTGAATGACTGAATTATAGGCTACTCACCACTGACATTAACATTGAATGTCTTCACTCTGGTGATGCTGAAGCTGCTGCTGCTGCTGATGATCTGTAGTTTATAATCTCCAGAGTCTGTGGTTCTGGTGTTTGTGATGGTCAGAGATCCAGTCTGATGATCCAGTCTCAGTCTGTCTCTGAATCTCTCAGTGCCATTGTTACATTGAATGTCTGTCCAGGTTTTATTGGGATCCCCAGTAATTTGAGCGATGCCAGTGTCTTTAAAAAACCATGTCATCACATCATTTGTTTTTATTTCACCAGAATCTAAAGTGACAGATTCTCCCTTGTTTGTCTTCACTTCATCACGTTTAGTAGCAGGAACACCTGAAACACAAACCAACAGCTGCTGGAGGATCTTTCTGCTGGAATTAATAAGAAACTCCACAACATGAAAGAAACGTGAAGATGAAAGTAACAAGCCTTTTCTTGACTTTTGATTACAAAAATAATGCATGGTGTGTGCTTCTAAACACATTTTACATACTTATTTTGGTCAGACATGATTCGATGCTGTCATCTTCATCTGAGCTGAACTAAAACAAATTATAAAAATATATATAATGCATTAATGACTCACCATTGACAGTAACATTGAATGTTTTTTCACTGCTGCTGCTGCTTCTGATGATCTTCAGTTCATAAAGTCCAGAGTCTGTGGTTCTGATGTTCATGATGGTCAGAGATCCAGTCTGATGATCCAGCTTCAGTCTGTCTCTGAATCTCTCAGTGCCGTCATTACACTGAACATCTGTACAGATAAAACTGAGATCTCCGGTCATTTGAGCGATTCGAGTGCTGCGGAAATACCATTTAATATCTTCTTGTTGGTTTGTTTCAACACCAGTATGAAAAATGACTGAATCTCCCTCCATCACTGACACGGACACTTTATCTGATCCAACACCTGATGCACCTGATACAGAAAAATAAACCAAACAATACAATACTGTTTCAATATAGCTGTGAATGATGTGTTTAGACATCATGAAGATTTTGACAAACATACCCGGATTCATAAAAAAAAATCGTCCTATGGTTAAAAAAGTCCTATATCGTCCTATGTTTGAGTTATTCACATGTGAGTGTATTCACTGATGTAAAATACATTAACATGTACTGACGGTATAATAGCCTATGTTATTTTCCTGTCCTGATTCTGGGCCACTGAAACTGATCTGGGCTGCATTCAGTTCCCTTTATTAACCGTTACACGAATTATGCGACTGCATGTAGGCGCAGTTGTCACTTCAACCATAGTCTGCCTACCTACGTCACAGAAATTGGGGTCAGAAGAGAGCAACTTGTAATAAATAAAGGTCTTACCGTGGTCGAGTAAAAACAAGATCACTGCAAGCGAATAAAACAGAAGCTTCGTTTTCGCCATTTTTAGTTGACAGTTTTTAAGTTAAAAATGAAAGCAATAATCCAGCAGCCTCCCTATGGAAACTATTAAAGTTGTGATCCAAATGAAAGCACACGCTTCAGGGCAGTGCACGGTGGTGGTGGGGGGTGCTCGTCTCACCAAGGCTACTGCAGGTGATCGGCGTGGATTTCAATCCTCACTGAATGCATTATGAGTCTGCTGCTCTAGATCCACTCCGGGGTTTCTATTTCGCCTCAGCAGCGCTCGGAATTCCATTCGCACCCCACACTGTCCACGCTCGTTTCACATTCCAGTCTGTGCTGGTGAACGTGCAGAAACTCGATGTCACAGAATGGATAAGTGAATTAGATGGAACAAGTGCTTCATAATTAATATGTATGGCCTTAAAGTGACCACGATTTCTGCTAATCACCAGGGCCTATAATAAACATCTGATGTAATGTTATTGGTGTGCTAGCAAGCTATATCTATAAATAGATAACGTACTGGTGACATGTATTTTCATTATGGGCTGTGAAGGAGTTCAAACCTGTTAATACTTGACTAAGCTCCCTTTTGTTGTATTCTATTTTCTATATAACTTTACTCAGCAGATTAGCCAACAGGTTGCGACACGAAAATAGCCCAGCAAGGAATTGTCAGTCTAATAGCCGTCCAAACACAGCCCAGACCTCTTGACTAAAACAAGGCTACATTTGGGCTTTCAGTCAAAACTCAATAGACGTCTAATCATAGCCCAAGTATAGACTATCAAATAGAGAGCTAATAATATATATCCTACGTCTAATAGGCAACAAAAATGGCAATCCATCCAAACAAATTACATATACAGCTTTTATTACGATTTTTTTAACAACTTTGACAACACAAAATGATACAAATACTAAAGAATTAATGACAAACTAAAATATAATAAATGCAATACACCTAAATATAAATATGATAAAAAATATGACAATTTTAACAGCTTAAGATAATACATTATTTTTATTTTTTAAATAACTTTTAATAATGAGAAAAAAAGGGCATGTTATCACACTTAACATTAAAATATTACGAATAAATGACAACATAAAAAATGACCCTTTTGTTGGTTTACTTATTTGAACAAATAAAACAACCAACAGTGAACGTAAAGGAAATGATTCATTGTTGGTTTTATTTCTGGTTTAAAATGCTTCCCAACTGCATCCCTCAAGTCCAACTCTGTTGCTGCTGGAAGTTGTTCATCACAGCATCTGCCAAATAAGAAAAAACATAAGAGAAAATAAAAGCTTTTTGACGTAATTCTTACTTTAATTACTGTAATTGTGACAGAGAATCATTCTCTTTGGCTTGGATTGGATGCCTACTAAAAACAAAAACAAGATATATGTTGTAAGGGAATTTTTTTAAACCCTAAAATATAAAATACAGGTTGAGGTGGTTAACAATTGCAGACAAAGTTTGACATTACAAAATAACCAGTAAAGGAATTGTTTATAACATGTCTTATTTGCATTAAAATGTACATGGAGTAATACATTCACCCCCACCGTTTTTATTACAATATGCTTTCTGTTTGTTTTAATGCTGCATTTCACATCTGAGGTATTTGCACTATTTAATACTGCTGCAAACTTCTTAAAGGCTAATTGATTACTTTTATATTGCCATTTTAAATAAATCATATTTTTAAGCTATACTATCAATTTGGAAGTTTCAAAATAAATATTTTTGTACTTGAACAGTGACACAGATATTCTATTCAATTAGCTCATGCTCTCTCTGTATGTAACAAGCCATTGTTCAGTCATAAATTCAATATAATAATTACAATAAATGATAGACTTTGTCAAAGAGGAGCGCTTTAGTGAGAAAAAGTTATTTTGGAGAGTTAACCTTTTTTTTTCACCGCCTGGATCTCCTCAATTTGCAACTGCTTCTACTCCTCGTAAAATAAATATAGAATTTAATATGAATTGCATTGTGTTATAAAAATAATAAAAACAAGCTCAATTAAACACAAAATGCTTTGTTTTACCCCTTAAATATTTTTTTAACACACTAGGGCCTGAAACTAGCAGTTTTGTCCTGCTCGTGCAGGTAAGCAGGACAATGTTGACTCATATTTACACCTTCCTACTGGCATCACTTTTATTTATAATATTCATTGGCGCCATCTGGTGGGTTTTTAATAACTTCTAAAACATCTTTACATTGACTATCACTCATAGACCAATACAATCAGATACAACAATAACTTCTCAAATATGTATTACAATGTATACTGATAAATTGAACATTCACTTCAGTGTATGAGATGGCTGGATGCTTTCAAGTGATTTCCTACCCAGAAAGCACACGTACGTCTGCAAGATGTCTGTTAAAGATCACTTGGTACATCAACTTATTTTACCAACCCCAACCTTAACCTAAGCATACTAATACTCTAATGAGTTAGTTGACATGTATTTGCAACGTTGATTATAGTCAATAAACCATCTAAATAAAATGTAATATAATAATAAAAAAAGCTAAACACACACACTGCATTTTTTTTGTTTGAAAGTATTACAACTGATCTTAAACTCTTCCCTTCCGGCTTTGCTACCATTCGGACGCTCTTGCTATTGCTCTGCGCTTTGCTCCCTATTTTTGTTCTTTTCTCAGATCTTTCTAAGATTTTTACTTCTGCAGATCAGCACAGTGCTCAAACAACACATTTTTGGGAAAAAGAGGACTCTTTGCCTCCCACTGCCAGCAGTTTACATTCCAGAGACAGATAAATACAGCTGTCTACATTCAAACAGATGAGAGAAAATGCCTCTAGTGGAATCTACTTGCTGCATGAACTGCCACAAACTTCTACAAAGGATTGTGGTTCTTGAAACAAAGTTATGTACTGGACTTCCAAAACAGGAGGAACACAGAGCAGATCGTCATCACGGACCCCCTCAGCATACAGCCGGTGAGTCCTGTGATTCTAGTGAATCTCAACAGTTTATACCAAGTGTAGAGGAACAAGTCGAAACTGATCGACGGACTAATCGATGGCACAAACAGTGAGCGAGACCCAAAGGCTCTCGAGACACCAGATTGTCACGAGTATCTCGTATTGCTGCTGTAGCATCCTCTACCCCAGATACGGCTATGACAAGACTTGTAAGCACTGGTATTCTACAACCCCCTATACATCTTGAGAACAGATTTGAAGCATTGATGAATGTGGATGAGGAATCCCAAAATATGACAAAACTCGGATCGAATCAGCCAGCAGCTAACATTGCTACTAACAGGCGCTCAAGGTCGAGCAGACGGCGGCATTCAGCTCAAAGCGCAGCCGAGCCCAGGACTCTGATAGTGGGCGACTCTATTATTAGAAACGTCAGAACCAGGACTGCTACTACCAGTTGCTTTCCTCAAGCAACCGTCTCTGATGTGAACAAGGAACTTCGGAGCATTGTGATGAACCACAAGACTGCAAATCGAGTCATCATCCATGTGGGGAAGAACGATATTCGCATAGGACAGTCAGAACTGCTTAAGCAAGATTTCAGTGAACTCTTTGAAACACTTCAAAGACTTGAAGTTCAGTCGTTCATCAGTGGACCACTCCCAGCGAGGGGAACTAACATGTTTTCATGGTTGCTTGGGCTGAATACATGGCTACAAAGAACCTGCAGTACAAAAGGAGTCAACTTCATCGACAACTTCAATATTTTCTGGGGCCACAGACAACTGTTTAAACTGGATGGCCTCCACCCAAACAAACTTGGTGCGAGAGTGCTAAAGGACAATTTCTATTTCTCCCTCCGTCATCCTTCAGTGGTGTGTGCCAATCCACTCATACACTCACCTGGACAGAATATGAGTGACCACAGGACTTCATATCAGCTTCCGAGTCATTATGTGGTTGAAGAATCACAAGGATACTGATACAAAAAGTGCATTACACTTTTTGGTGTGAAAGGCTTTTACATTCACTATAAATAGAACTTCTTGTATTAAAAACAAACAATCAAGCCCTGCTCATATTTAAAAAGTAATGCGAGAGTAACGCAAAAGTAATGTAACGCATTACTTTCCATAAAAAGTAACTAAGTAACGTAATGAGTTACTTTTTTAGGGAGTAACGCAATACTGTAATGCATTAATTTTATAAGTAACTTTCCCCAACACTGTTAATTATAATGACTTATTACACTATGTTTCCTATTTACTTTACTTACTTTACTTTACTTCTTAGTCATGTAGCAGACGCTTTTATCCAAAGCTACTTACAAATAAGAAAAAAGTAACTAAAACTATAAGTTAAAACTCTATAAATACTATATACACATTTAAAAAAATTAAGATATTTAATAAAATGACAAATCATACAACAACATTTCAAAACTAAACATTTAAATGAAAACAAAAAATAAAGCTAAAAACAATTCAAAATATTCAAACAACAAAAGGTATGAGTATAAAAATGATTCTAACATGACACTAAGCCAAACAACCAAATATACAGTATATATATATATGTTATTTCATTTCCATGTAGTATGTTGAAGTTACGTTACTAAAATAAATACAATTTATTAAAACTTAAACTAAAGAAAATACCTATAAAGACATAATCAATTCATTCATCATTAATATAAAATAAAAATAAAAGAGAACACTGCCAAACACGCATGCTAACAAATAACAACTTACACATAGTAAGAATAGGTTATTAAAACTAAAACAGAAGGGAAACACGCAGTAAGAAAGAAGAGAAATAAAAAGCTATACTTTGACAGTGTCTCAGTCGATGGTCTTTACACTGTTCGGTCTGCACACGAGGAGGTCTTCACGCAACCGCTGCCGCGGTAAACTATGCTTTTTATACCCGTCTAACAAAATACTACTCCAATTCAGCTGAACACACTTTCCTATTTAATACTTTAAAGCTGCTTTGACACAATCTGCATTGTTAAAAGCGCTATATAAATAAAGGTGACCTGACTTGACTTAAGAATATCCTTATAATGTATTATAAATACGGGCTTCATATAAGTGTTACTGGATTGACAAACAATTGAGGAAAGAAGGGAGAACATTCAGTGGGTGGGTATTGCTCGTTTATAAATTTGGAGTTTAAAGTTTGGATGTCAGTAGCATGATTATTCTGTTTGGTTCTTTCTCTCTCTACAACCCCAACAGTGCATATGTGTTAAATCTGAAAGATATATTACAGAGTGAAACATGTTAAAGAAGATGTTTCTCATATAATTCTCCCCCTCTCCCTTTCTCTCAGGAGATGAAATCTACAGCCTTTATTGTCAATGCAGAAACTGATGGAAAAGGGGGTCTTTTTTTATGATGTTGCATTACGTGTTATTTCAAAAATAAATGCATATATAAATATACATTCTTGAATCATTCTTGAGTTTTGTGTCTTGCCTCTATACAAACTTCTGAACTAAAACATCTGGCTGTAATTTAATGACTGCACATGCTGATTTCATTTGATTCCATATTTATTAGGCTATACCTGATAATGAGCTAATTAGTTACATTTAAGGGGGTCAATCAATATATTTCCAGAAGCTAAGATACTTTACTTTTTCAGTTGTTTAAAGATTGAAATACATTTTCATTTATATTTTAAGTGTAAATTAATTTGTTTAAATTTAAAATTGTTACTCAAAAAGCAGTATTACACACTTTGTAATTAACATTTGTTTCATTGTTTAAAAGAAATATCAACATTTTTATATTTGAATATCAATTCTGAAACTGCAGCCTCCAATTCGGTAGGTGGCGCTGTTACAAAAGAATAGGGTCCTATAAATGTGGTCCTGAAACTGCAGCTCCTCCGGTTGTGCAGGAACACCCTTCTCGTAGCATAAAATCTGACATCCTAATGCGTTCATACCTCAAGCTGGCGGTAATACACCTCGTTTGCAAACTGCAAATAAAAACCACAGAAGAAGACGAAGAGGAGACTGTACAAAAGGATATCCATTTCTTAATTTTTATGGCAGATTTATTCAAGTCAGAATTGGGAAAGTCTTATCTGGAAGATATATGGTAGAAAATGGTACCCCTCAGGACAGCATCATAAGTCCAATACTATTTTCAATTATGATAAATGATGTATTTTCTCAGGTTCAAGGAAACATTGGGCATTCATTGTTTGCTGATGACGGGGCTGAATGGAAACGGTGAATGAATATAAATCATATTACAGGAAAAATACAAGAGGCAATTGAAGTAGTAGAACAATGGTCATATGCATGGGGATTCAGGTTTTCAGTAAATAAAACAAAAACAATAATGTTCACTCGGAAAAGAGGCATTGATACAGAGATAAAGATGTATGAACAAACTATTGAGCAAGTTAAAGTTTCTGGGTGTGTGGTTTAATGCAAAATTAACATGGAACGAACATATTCAAAAGATTGACAGATATTCAAAAGATTGATCAAATGATCAGAGTAGAGCTGCAATGAAAAGTATTTATATAGCACTGATAAGATCAGTGTTAGACTATTGTTTATGACTCTGCAGCAAATACTTTATTGAAGAAGTTGGATGTGATACAGGCTCAAGCTTTGAGACTTTGTTGTGGTGCTTTTAAAACGACTCCTGTATCTGCTCTTCAGGTTGAAGTGGGTGAAATGCCATTCAAAATCAGATGAAAGCAGTTAATGATGAACTACTGGGTAAATCTTCAAGGTCATTCAGAAGACCGCCATCCAACAGTAAACGTACTCCTTCCGTGCTGGGAAAAGGAAAGGTCCAAACAGAAGTGTTTTGCATGGAATAGTGACAAAGAAGCTAGAGACATGATTTTAAGTCAGAAAAGATACATTCCTACAGTACCTGATTAATAACTCCACCTTGGTTGTTTCCTGCAGTACTCATAGATTTTGATATGCTAGAGTTAATGAAAGAATCTGGAAATATTGTAGCTGTTGATGAAGACAGACTACAAACTGCATATCAAGCATGTGTCCCAGTATATACTGATGGATCTAAAGATCCTAATACAGAGAGAACAGGTTTTGATTTCAGTATCCTTCAACATTTCTGTTAATAGGAGAACATCAGATAATTTATCAGTATACACAGTAGAGATGATGGCAATAGCAACAGCATTACAGTGCATAGAAGAGACTCAAATCAGATTCATGTTCAGCATTAAAGTCATTGAAATCATTCACATCTCACAGACGACAGGATATAGTTAATGAGATATATGAAAATCTGAATAGATTTAAGAATATGAACATCATGATGATATGTATGTGGATACCGGCTCATAGGGGATAAAAGGTAATGAAAAGGTTGATCGTTTAGCAAAAGAGGAGGTCATGAATATCTCACTTAGTAAATATGAAGCAAAATCAGTAATTAAAGCATAAACCACGAAAGAGTGGCAACATAAATGAGATACAGTAAATACAGGACGTCATCTTTATGAAATACAACGAGGATAACTAAAAGAAGCATCAGAGGAAATTGTTCTATCAAGACTAAGGGTTGGACATATTATGCTGAATAAAACCTTAAAAATAATAAATCAACATCCAACAGGATTACGTGAGCACTGTGTGCAGTAGAGGAATCAGTAGAACATGTTATATGTGTTTGTCAAAAGTGTACTAATGAACGAGAAATAATGAAAAAAAACTTAGAAAGATGGGAGTGAAAAATATACTTACTTATGGACTAGAGTTTATTTCTTTATAATAATAATAATCTGATTAAGAGAATTTAGTTTTTTTATATATATATTCTGTTTCTTATGGAATGAGTAAACTCTGGTCCACACTGACTCCAATACAGAAGGTGGCGATAATGCGCCTATCACCTGTTGGTGCTACCAGCCATAAAATCGAAGAAGAAGAAGAAAGCAGAAGAAGAAGAAGAAGAAGAACTGTTTATGGCGATAGTGGAATGGCGATTTTGTTATTTTTCTTTTTGATTTTATTCCACCATGGTAATACATGTATATGTTATCTGCCTGCCTGCTAACGATAGGGTGACCATACGTGATATTTTTTTCCCCGGAAGCGTCCTGACTACTGGCCAGGGTTTCTATATAACGTTAGGCCTATTGCCTAAAATATCTAGGTTTTGGCTTTGTTTGTGTGTGTAGACCGATCGGTGTATGACATTAAAGTACCATACAGACGGTTGATGTCAAACACTGATCGGTCTGAGCCACGCTGCTATTAAGTCGAACACACCTGTAATGTTACGCGTAATTGCATTGCCTTGACCGTAAGTTAGATCCTACCTTCGCTCACAGACACACACACCACGATTGGTCAAACAACTTTTCGATCATTGCCTTCAGCAAGCATGAAAACAAAGCCAAAAATCCTTGCAATGACGTGGCCGGAAAAAATGGCACCTATTGTCATCCTAATGATAAAAACGAACGTATTGTTTCATATTTTGCTCGACCACTGGTCGAAAATAAGATCAGCTAAGGCAAGGAATGATTTGTCAAACTTTATCTAACGTTAAAAGTAACATGGAATCACTATTAGTAGCCTAAATGTTGATATAGTTCACGTTAGCATAAAAACTGATCAAATGTTGCCTTTACATTGATGGTAATGTGAGCTTTGGTTAGCACCTTACATAACAAATCAGACTAAATCACGTGTAGCCTATTCAAAGTAGAATTACGAAATTTAAATTTACTTAAAAAAAATAATTTCAAAATTACAATAACTTTTTTGGCGTATTGATTACAATTAGTATAACCACACAAATACCATAGTTAATGATGTTTGTAGCAAAACCATGGTTAATGTGTGGTACTGGGTACTATGGGATAACTATAATAAACAGATGTTTTATTTATTTATTATAATGTTATTTAATTTTTTCTCGTGGTAAAACCATGGTTAATTTTCTTATGGATACTTAAAACAATATGTTGTTATTAAAAGCACATTTTTCTTGTTGTTTATTGATAATTTTCATCAATGTTATTATTCATAATGAGCAATATTCTCTAAATAGTCTATGAAAATACGTTATTTCATCACTGCACTTATCTTGAAAGCAGCTAATACATGGATCAAGATTTGGTTTGTATAATGTTCATGAAGTTGCTGAAGATTACTCATAAGACTTGTGTACTGTATTTGCATGAATGCTGTTTTCCATTCACTTGATGTCAACTGATAAATTGACTTATCTGAGAGGTCAAGGTGGTTCCTGTAGAGACACTAAAACCATGAATGGAACAAATAGAAATATAATGAATTCAGACAGGTTTCTCTAACTAAAATCTGTATGATCTGGAGAATTTTTTTTTTCACAACTCTTACCGGTTGTTTATTTTTGTTTGGCTCATAATTAACTTTACATTTCTTTTTCAGGTTTTTGTGGTGTAGATATTGTCGGAGTATCAGTGATGGAGGGAGATTCAGTCACTCTAAACACTGGTGTTGAAACAAACCAACAAGAAGATATTAAATGGTATTTTAAAGACACTCGAATCGCTGAAATCAGTGGAGATCTCAGTGATATCTGCACAGATGTTCAGTGTAATGACGGCACTGAGAGATTCAGAGACAGACTGAAGCTGGATCATCAGACTGGATCTCTGACCATCACAAACACCAGAACCACAGACTCTGGACTTTATGAACTGAAGATCATCACCAACAGCATCAGTGAAAAGACCTTCAATCTTACTGTTTACGGTGAGTCACTGAATGAATGTTTAAAAGCATATTAATAGGTTTAAATCATAATATTAATGTTATTTATTTTTTATACATTCAGAGTAGTTATTTTCTCTTAATGTATTTTAATGTCGTATATACTCAAACTATTTGAAAACACATTTACTGTTAAAGTATTTAATTAAAAAAAGTTTGTAAAATTTGTGCAAAGCAAATAAATGCTGCACAGTGTTTTCACAATGTTGTTGTTGCCCCCCCCCCCGTCCAAAAATAAGGATCCTTCAGCAGCTGTTGGTTTGTGTTTCAGGTGTTTCTGCTTCTGAACCAGATGAAAAGTCAGTGGTGGAGGAGGGGAAATCTGTCACTTTAGATCCTGATCTAGTAAGACAACCAAATGAGGTGATGAGATGGTATTATAATGGCATTCTCATCGCTGAAATCACTGGAGATCAGAGTAAGATCTGTACAGATGATCAGTGTAATGAGAGATTCAGAGACAGACTGAAGCTGGATCATCAGACTGGATCTCTGACCATCACAAACACCAGAACCACAGACGCTGGCCTCTATAAACTACAGGTCAGCAGAAGCCTTCATCGCAGCAACAGTGCAACCAGTGTGAAGAGCTTTGGTGTTACTATTAGTGAGTATAATTTAGTTCCCTTGAGCAATTTGAAAACACACACACAAACAGACTTTCAGTGTACAAATCAAACAAATGTAATTGAAATAGCTCATCACTGCGAATGTTTAAAGTGTTTTCCCACAAACTGAAAATTCAACTTTTAATGACTTCTGCAGTCTCAAAATTATTCTTGACAAGCATCTTTAGTACTAAGTAGAGTTCCCTATTGCTGTTATGACCTGCTGCAAAAGAGATACATTGCCAGACACCAGCTTCTAGGAGCGTTGCTGGGGAATCGGCCTCCAGTTCAGTAATATTCTTGGGTTTAGATGCTGAATATTCCAAGACTTATTCTGCAATCAAGCCTTGGTGGAATCTGAAGCATGCTTGGGATCATTGTTGTGTTGGAAGGTCCATTGATGCCCAAAATTCAGCTTCCTCACAGGCAGCATGACATTTTCTCCTAGGATTTCCTGATACTTCAATAAATCCATCGCACCTTCCACACGTTGCAGTTTTTCAGTACCAGATGATGCAAAGCAGCCCCAGAGCATCACCAAGCCATCACCAGGCTTAACCATAAACAGAATGTTCTTTTCAGCGTATGCTTCATTCTTCTTCATCCAGACATACCCCTAAGTCATAGGGCCAAAAAGTTCTAGCTTTGTGGCTCCACAGAACAGAATCACAAAACTTCTGTGGCTTATTTATATGATTTTGTGCAAATTGAAGCCGACTTTTCTTGTGCTTTTGGGTCAGTAGTGGTGTACGTCTTGGAGTTCTGGCATGTCTGTATTTAGCAAATGCCTTAAACTGAAACCTCAGTGCCTATTGCAACCAAGTCTTGCTGCAGGTCTTTTGCAGTCATTCGAGGGTTTTTCTGAACTGCCTTTTTAAAAATCTGGTTGCAGCCGTTGATAGCGGTACTGAGACTTGAACCCAGTAACCTTTGGGTTACAAGTCCGTCTCTAACCATTAGGCCACAACTGCCCACAATTACTTAATTACTTTTGTTTGCAAACAGCTGAAAGTCTGTACATTTTTCCAATAAACCTGATTTTCAGTGGAGGTTGAATATATATATTATTAGTGCCTGACCTTTTCACACAATATTAAACTATAATGTATTAGTATTAATTATTTATTAGTATTATTAGTAACTAAAATATTAACACATAAACTCCTTAGACTAGTCATAAAAAGTTAGTCATGTATTTTTTTTTTCTTCTAGACTGGTCATAACTTTTTAACTGGTCTAATTTGAATTGAAATTAAGACTGTTTATCCCTTGGTTAACTGCTAGTTGGCCAAACTACTTAAGACATAGTCTTATAGAGGTTATGTTTATGCAACTGTCACCAGATCATCTCTATCACCTTCACATGTTCTTCAAGTGACTCACAATGTCACAACAAGACACATGCTGTTAACAAAAAGTCAAATGTTATTAATATGAAATACATAAAATTAGTTTTCTATGAACATAGTTTTTTTTTAGGGCAAAGTGCTGTGATTATTGTTTTTATTTTTATTTTTTATATGCTGCTACTTTTAGTTAAATCAATGTCATACAAAAGATGACCCAAGTATGAAGGGTTAAATATCAGACAAAGAAATCGGGTAGAATTGGTTATCAGTCACTCTCTATTCATAATGACTGTTTCTCTTTAGCTGTTCCAGATTCAGGTCAGTCTTCAGCTACTGCAGCAGGAATAGTTGTTGCAGTCATTCTGCTTTTGGCTGCATCTGCTGCTGCTGTTGGTGTGCAAGCGTCAAGCAAGAGCAGGTGATTACATACAGCTGTTTTAACATGATGGAGATTGTGTGTAAAGAATATTTGAAAGATGCGAACATATGTCATTTTATTCTGATTAACCAAATTGATCTGTGTTTAATTTAGTTTTTATTGTTCATAATGATCCATTTTTGTGTATATCTCAAATGGAATCTGATCATATTTAGGGCTGGATTTAGATGATGATGATGATGATGAGCTTTATTTGTCACATACACAATTATACAGAGTATAATGAGGAGTGAAATGTGTTCTCTGCATTTAACCCATCCAAGTGTACACACTTGGAGCAGTGGGCAGCCGACTGTGCAGCGCCCGGGGAGCAGTCGTGGACTTCCTGCTAGAGCCGGGATTCGAACCCACAACCTTGGGTTACCTCAGGTTTCAAGTCCAACGCTCTATCCACTAGGCCAACGACTGCCCATTTACTCACAGGTTGCACCAGCGCAAACTCTCTTGTAGCATTAAAGAACTACTGTCTGGATTTATCAAAGACACGCAGTCACTGAAAAGGCATGGACAGTTATTTTTGCAGCTGGTATTATTTAATATGCATTTGTAGGAGTTTGGAAAATGTATGGGTTATTTAAATTAAACACGCAACGTGATCTACTAAGATGTGCGCTTCTCTTGGTAGATTGTGTTGGTCATTATGGAAATGATCCAGTTGCATCTTGTGTTCTTTAATGTGTGCATTGCCAGTAAATCACTTGCAGAAATGTACAGTCCCATTTGTCTTTTTATGGGATTGCACTCTTGACAATTTGCCCTGTCAAGTAAATCTGGCCCTAAGTGTAAACCGCAAGAAAAGAAAAAACAAAAACTTATGAAATGCAGTCTTAGTAATAACTGACGCTTCAAGACAGTGCTGCTCTTATAGTGTTTTATTTTATATTATTATCATAATTATTTACCATAGGTATGTCTATGGTCAAAGTATAACATAAATATAGGCAATGATCAGTTATCTCATTTTATTTTAATCACAGATCTGCACATATGAGGCAGTGGTAGAACAATACACCATTAATTAACTCTTACATAATCTTCATTTATAAAATAGATCTTTATTTAGAGAGCAAGAAAGAGTTCCAGTACTGCCTTATTAATGCTCACTAATACAATAGTTCAAGCATTTAGATGTGCATCAATGTTTACTAAAGATGAATGTTGCAGAATCAGAATGTGGCCAGATCTGTGTTTAAAATGACAACTAGCAATAAGTCACATTGTAAAATGACATAACTACTAGAAACACCCAAATTCTTGAAGAATGTGGTATTTAAATTTCAGCATCAGACAATATGGCATGCAAACATTTTTGATCACCGTTATACAGAAGATGAAACTGAATTAAATTGATCAGACTGAAGATTCAATAAGAGAAACATCTTAAATGTATGCTAATTTGCATACTTCCATAAATAAAAAGTGCACAGATAAATACATGGATGATGCACACACTACATTAACAGATATAATGAAGTGTGGAATGTTGGACACTTCATGTATTCAACTGTTGCAGCTTTAATGACATGTCGGAGGGGGAGTGGCAATGAGACTCCGATGTTGAATGACAAAATTAAAGCATTCAGACCCCCTTCACTTTTTTTATTTTGTTATGTTGCAGCTTAATAATACTACAATCATTTAAAGTATTTTGTTTCCTAATTAATCTATACTCAGTATACCATAATGACAGAGTGAAAACATAATTTTTAGAAATGTTTGTAGACTGTAAAAAAACAACAACCCCTGAAATATCACATTTATGTTAGTATTAAGACCCTTTACTCAGTACTTAGTTGAGGCACCTTTGGAAGCAATTACAGCCTAGAGGCTTTTTGGGTAGGACGCAACAAGCTTTGCACACGTGGATTGGGGGATTTTCTGCCTTTCTGCTTTTCAAATCCTCTTAAGCTTGGTCAGGTTGGATGGGTGCCGTCGGTGGACAGCCATTTTTTTCAGGTCTCCAAAGATGTTCGATAGGGTTGAAGTCAGGGTTCTGGCTGGGCCACTCTAAGAAAGTCACACAGTCACTAAGGCACTCCTGTGTTGTCTTTGTTGCATGCTTAGGGTCATTGTTGGAGGGTGTACCTTCACCCAGTCTAAGTTCTGGAGTGCTGTGGGACAGGTTTTCATTGAGGATATCTCTGTACTTTGCTCCATTCAGCTTTCCCTCAACCCTGACCAGTCTCCCAGTCCCTACTGCTGAAAAACACCCCCACAGCATGATGCTGCCACCACCATGCTTCACTGTTGGGATGGTGCTGGTGATTCCCAGACATAACGTTTACAGGGTGTCCGTGGGACCTTAAAAAGTCTTAGAAATTCTTAAATAATGTTTTCCTAATAAAAGGCCTTAAAGGGGGTTACTCCACCCCAAAATGAAAAATTTGTAATTAATCACTTACCCCCATGTCGTTCCAAACCTGTAAAAGCTTTGTTCGTCTTTGGAACACAATTTAAGATATTTTGGATGAAAACCAGGAGGCTTGTGACTGTCCCATTGACTGCCAGTTAAATAACACTGTCAAGGCCCAGAAACGTATGAAGGACATCGTCAAAATAGTCTTATCATCAGCTATCATCAATAGCCATCAGTGGTTCAATCATGAAGCGACGAGAATACTTTTGTATGCAAAGAAAAAAGAACGACTTTATTCAACAATTTGTCTCTATGTCAGCGTGGCGTCATTTTGGAGAATATCCACTGAAGCAAACTGTGTGCGCTGTTCTGTGTCAACCGCACCAGAAGGATACACAAGGATGAATGTCTTAAATTTAACTTGTTCATATTTGCAGAACCCCTGGTTTAGAATTGAGGCCAAACAGTTCAATCTTGGTTTCATCGGACCAGAGAATCTTGTTCCTCACAGTCTGAGAGTCTTTCAGGTGCTTTTTTGCAAACTCCAACGGAAGAGGCTTATGTCTAGCCACTCTGCCATAAAGCCCAGATCGGTGGAGGGTTGCAGTGATGGCTGTCTTTCTGGAATATTGTCCCATCTCCAAACAGGATCTCTTGATTTCAGTCAGAGTGACCGTCTGGTTTTTGGTCACCTCTCTTACTAAAGCCCTTCTCCCCTGATTGCGGGGCGATCAGCTCTTGGAAGTGTCAAACTTCTTCATAATTGAGAATTATGGTGGGCTTTCACACCATATTAACCTTTTCATAGTTCCTAGAACTATTGGCGAAAGTACTCTCATTTTTGGAGTGTTCGCGCCACAGGAACACTAAGAATGGTTTTAGTTCTAGGAACTCAGTTTGGGTAGACTAAATTAGCTCCCACTTCAGAGTATATTCTAAAACAGTTATATAATAAAAAAAAGATTTACTCCACGAACATGGAAAACAAAGATAAAAACAATTAGCTGTTGTTTGCAGCATTGTTGTTGTTTTTTTCAGCCCTGATTATATGTAACACTGCAAGTTGTCATAGGATATTTAGTCAGATATTCATGCATACATTGTGCATTTACATTCCATCAACGTTATCACAAAACCCAGAACATGCATCAAAAACAGCTCCAATCATGGCGTACTTCATTCACTGGTTGTCAACATTTGTAAATGCTGCGCATAAAGATGTCGGCCATAGTTCCTGCTGCCACTGCAAATGCAACCAAGAAAGTGGCCTGAGGGGGAAATTGGTTCTCTGGGAATCACCCTGCTGGCTAGTTCCTTGAACTACGCAGTGCGAAAGCCCCTATGTAGGCCACTGTGCTCCTATGTAGGCCACTGTGCCCCTATGTAGGCCACTGTGCCCCTATGTAGGCCACTGTGCCCCTATGTAGGCCACTGTGCTCCTATGTAGGCCACTGTGCTCCTATGTAGGCCACTGTGCTCTTGGGAACCTTCAGTGCAGCAGAAATTTTGTAGCCCTTTTGTAACAGGTGGAATCACAGGCAATCAAGGTGTAGAAACATCTCCGCAATGATCAAAAGAAATGGAGGGCACCAGAGTCAAATTTCAAATGTTGCAAAGGGTCTGAATAATGTAAATGCGCCATTTTAGATTTTTATTTTTGATACTTTTACAGACGTTTCTAAAATCATGTTTTCACTTTGTCATTATGGGGTACTGAGTGTAGAATAATGAAAAGAAAAATGAATTTAAATGATTGTAGTATCAGACTGCATCATAACAAAATAAAAAAACGAAGGGGTCTAAACATATGAATGCGCTGTATATACAGTGCACTCCACTTCTATTGGCACTCTTGATAAATATGAGCAAAAGCGGCTGTGGAAATAAATCTGCATTGTTTATCCTTTTGATCTTTTGCTCAAATAAGTCACATTATTCTAACCTATCATTGAAGTAAAACAATTGAAAGTGGGGAGAAAATCTCATGATGAAATAAATGTTTTTCTCCAATGAATGTTGGCCACAATTATTGCCACCCTAGAAATTTTAGGTATATTCCCATTCATATGAAATTTTTGTTTAGCACACCAGGGTGACTAGGAGCATGAAATTGTCTAGCCATGACTTATAAATATGAGGAGCACAAAGGCCAAATTCCCTTACATCCATCACAAGGAGTAAAAGCTAAGAATATAGTTCTGATGTGCAGAACAAGATTGTTGAGCATCACAAAATAGAAAGTGGCTATAAGAAAAGTTAAAGCATTGAAAATCCCCATATCCACCATCAGGGTAATAATTAAGAGGTCCAATCAACTAAAGATGTTATAAATCTGCTTGGAAGAGGACATGTCTATATCGTCCTAATGCACGGTGAGGAGGAGTTTGATGGGGTCAAAAACCTAAATAATATATATATATATATATATATATATATATATATATATATCAAACATCGCCTACATTACCACGTGTTGTTCGGGGAGGGTTTCAAGGATAATTCTCTAGCTCATCCAAACACAAACTCCAGCAAATTAATTTGTCAGATACGACTGGAACTTCAAATGGCACTGGCTTCTATGGTCAGATGAAACTGAAAAAATAGCTTTTTGGCAGCAACCCCACCAGATGAGTTTAGTACAAACAGGGATAAAAAGTACCATATGTCCACGGTTAAATATACTGCTGGATCTTTAATGTTGTGGGCCTGTCTTTCTGCTGGAGGTCCTGGACATCTTGTTTAGACACATGGCATCATGGATTTTATCAAATACCAACGGACAAAAAATCTAAACCTGACTGCCTCTGTTAGAAATCTTATAATGGGCCATGTTTTAATCTTCCAGCAGGACAACAATCCAAAACAAACATCAAACTAAACACAAAAATGGGTCACTGAGCACAAAATTAATATTTTACCATGGCTGACCCTGTCCTCTGACTTGAACCCTAATAAAAATGAGTGAGGTAAACTGAAGAGAAGTACTAACAAGGAGCTGTGAATCTGGAGGATCTGGAGAGATTCTGTATGAAGAAAATGGTCTCCGATCTCTTATCAGGTGTTCTCCAAACTCTTCAGGCGATACAGGACAAAACTGTTACCAAGAGTTGTTTCCTTGGGAAAAGGACATTGCGTTAATTTTGTCCAACATGAACTTGAGAAAGCATTTATTTCGCAATGAGACCCCCCACACACACACACACACACACACTTTCAATTGTTTTACTACAATGATAGGTTGGAGTGTTGTGCATTTTTTGAATGAAAGTTTATGATTAAAATCATAAACAATGAAGATTTATTTTCACAGCCACTCATATTTACCAAAGGTGCCAATATTAGTATAGGGCACTGTATATATCAGTCCTTCTCTTCTCTTATCAGTAAATCTGTATATGTTTGCAGGTGAATCAGAATGATGCTCTAGTGACCCATGAGTCCTCACAGTAGGAGACTACGACATACTGTTGAACACTACCGATGGGACGTCCTCTAATCAGACTGTCACGATCACCAGCAGGATTGCTCTTGAGTTTCACCAATGGGCACTCCATCCCTGATTTTTACTGTTCACTCAGGACTCAATTTTCCATAATTCTTTGCCCGGACTCATCTGCACACATCAATTGACCTATCGGTAAGCCCCGCCCCCCTTAGTTACTGTTGCTCACTTGGACAAACAAACGGAGATGCTCACTGTCTTACAATGACAGCTGTCAGTGAAAACCTTCTTCCGAGGTGCTTCTGATAAATTTGGGACAACTTCAAGTGGGACTTAAATATGCCATGGAGGGATATATAAAAGATAAAGATGGTTAAAATAAATATGTAAAAAATACAGATCTTAATGCAAACAGAAGAACTATGGTCGTTACGATCGCAATGACAACATCCCGGATCAACACGTTCATGTACCGCAGAGTAAGATTAAATTAATTTACATTTAACCAGATTAATATGGAGAGGCACTGTAATATAGACCTTCGTTTATGTGTTTTTGACTTTCACTGCACGGTACACAGAACAGTTCGTTATTTAGGTTTGAATGTTAGAATGGACTCACTAACTTTAAAGCTAATGTTAGCTAGGTTTTTGCCTGAGATACCTTGCTGAAGCACAGGATGACATTAACGTTCTGCTTGAGCTGATGAAAATAGTAACTTAATGAGAGTATGACGACCAGAAAATGAAAGTTTTCATCTTCATTGAGATGCCAGTGAAGCTCCAATGTAATATAATTTATTACACAGATAGTTTAATTGAAAGGGACAGTGAAGAGGCAGTGGAAAATTAGAGAAAAGCAGCTGGAACTAGAGGTCTGCTACCGACCCGAACCGGGTCCCGAAATACTGGGGTTTCGGGTTAATGTTTAATGGATAGCCTCGGGTTGGGTCGGGTTCGGGTTTGTAGCCAAAACTATATGCAGAGGCTTCGCTGCTTTCATAGGCATGCGCACACACATTGCCCACAGATATCAGAGATCGCGCAGAGCACAAACATCACGGACACTTTAAGTAATTAAGCCTCATTGCTTGTAGAGAGCAGGTTATAAGCATATTCCATACGGTCTCAGCATCTCTCTCTCTCTCTCTCTCTCTCTCTCTCTCTCTCTCTCTCTCTCTCTCTCTCTCTCTCTCTCGCTAATTCAAATAAATTAATGCATTCAAATAAATACAATCTTATTTAAGATCTTATGTCTGATTTAAAGTAGACAGAATGCTAACGAGCCTTAACTGACAAAAATGACCATAATTTATGTACGGTGGAAGAATTATCTTCTTGTCCATACAAAATTCATAAACTCGGCAGAATGTATGCGACCGCTGCACCTGATGTTCACAAACTTTCATAACTGGTAAATGTTTGTGAAATGGCAGAGCCTTGATTAATCTATTTCTTTGCAGGCAATCGTGAAATGCAGCCTTTTTCCTTTTTTGTTGGCTATTCGTTGGGGATCTCGGTCGGGTTCGGGCTCTAAATTTAACCGTGCCGCTCGGGTCGGGTCGGGTTGGGTCAGACAATCTCGGGTACGGGCCGGGTTCGGGCTTCAGTTTTGAGCCCGTGCAGACCTCTAGCTGGAACTCACAACTCTCACAGAGAAATAAGGGTATGATACCAAATTTTCACTATTCGGTAGACCAGTCAGATTTCACCTCCACACTAATTTCAACAACACCGCAACAACTAATTTGATGTTCATTTTTATTGTTTCATGCATTAGTCATTTAAATAATAAAGCGTGTTGGATCCGTGAAAATGACTTAAAACACTGACAGTCCAGTAGATGGCGAAACACTACTTGCCTATACAGGTGCATCTCAAAATTACTATATTGTGAAAATGTTTTTATTGTAACTTATTTCAAAAGTGCAATTTTCATATATTCTAGATGCATTACATGTCAAGTAAAACATTTCAAAAGGTTTTTTTATTTTGATGGTTTGAGCTTACAGCTCATGAAAGTAAAAAATCAACATAGAATATTTACATTTGAACTTCATTAAATGACAATCCCTACAGTATAAATTCCGGGGATCTTTTTTTTCTTTGAAACCACAATAATGGGGAAGATTGCTGACTTGGCAATGATCCAGAAGACGAACATTGACACCTTCCACAAAGAGTGTAAGTCACAGAAGAGCATTACTGAAAGTGGTGTCTGTTCACAGAGTGCTGTATCAAAGCATATTAAATGCAAAGTTGATTGGAAGGAAAATATTGGGTAGCAAAAGGTGCACAAGCAACAGGGATGACCGCAAGCTTGAAAATACCGCCAAGCCAATTCAGACACATGGGAGATCTTCACAATGAGTGGACTGACGCTGGAGTCAGTGCATCAAGAGTCACCACGCTCAGACATCTTCAGGAAAAGAGCTACCAAGCCACTTCTGAACCAGAGACATCGTCAGAAGCATCTTAACTGGACTGTTGCTCAGTGGTCCAAAGTCCTCTTTTTAGATAAAAGTAAATTTTGCATTTCATTTCATTTGAAAATCAAGGTCTGGAAGAAGATGGGAGACGACAGAATCCAAGCTGCTTGAAGTCCAGTGTGAAGTCTCAAGTCAGAGATGATTTGGGGTGCCGTTATGTCTGCTGGTGTTGGTCCATTGTGTCCAAAGTCCAAAGTCAATTAATCCGTCTACCAGGAGATTTTGGAGCACTTTGTTTCCATCTGCTAATGAGGTTTAGCACCTGCCCACAGTGCCATAACCACTTCCAAGTGCTTTGCTGACCATGATATTACTGTGATTGATTGGCCAGCCAACATGCCTGACCTGAACCCCTTTGGGATTTAAGGGATATTTTCAAGAAAAGATGAGAAACAGTCGATCCAACAATACAGACGAGTTGAAGGCTCAATAGTGCCTCAGCAGTGCCACAGGCCGATCGCTTCATGCCACACCTCACTGATGCTGGAGTTTGTGCTAAAGGGCCCGACCAAGTATTGAGCGCATAAATCAACATACGTTAAAGAACTTGTACTTTTTGTTTGGCAAATCCTTTTTTTGATTGATCTTAGGAATTCTAATATTTTGAGATACTGTATTTTTGACATTCATGAGCTAATCATCTAATCATCAAAATAACAAAAACGTTTTAAATGTTTTACTTTACATGTAATGAATCTAGAATATATGAAAATTGCGCTTTTTGAAATGTTACAATACATTTTTTTTCTTTTTCTTGATATTCAAATTTTTGGAGATTCACCTGTAGACTGAACTCATAATCACTATTTTCATAAATGTGCATTTTTGTGGATTACACAGAGACAGTAATGGTATTGTTTTTTTTAAACTTGCACTTTAAAAAATGGTTTGCAAAAGTTTGCTTTTTCAGGCCCCCAAAATGGCATTATGTAAAAATTAGAGGTGGGCATAGATAATTTTTTTTAATCTTGGAATTAATCTAGATTAAAATGGCTCATTTGAATTCTGCCGAAAGCATTCAGAATATGTGTGCTACCCAAATAATGACAAAGTAAGTCTTTGAGAACGGGTTTCTCAAGCCAGGTGGCACATTAGACCAGGGGCTCATCTCCTGTTTCCAAAATGCATCACAAACTTTAATCTCTTCCCGTCCCAATCCCACGAAAAAACTGGAGGAAAATCCCGTCCCGTTCCACTCCCGTGTTTTTTGTTGTTGTTTTTTTTGCCGATAACTGTCAATTACAGTAATAATATAGTACAGATCACAGCGTGCCCTCCTTATTAGTTGAATAAAAACCCAAAATGTCGTTTTTTGTTATTATATTGAACTGAAAGCCATCTTATTATGCACAGTGTTGCACAGATTAAATTTCATGTAAATCATCCATGCTAACACACACGTCTTCTATTTTTTTTTTTTTTGACATTTCACTCTCTATAGATATATTTTTCTATGTACTGTATTTTTAGATATATTCGAGTTTGAAGTTTCTCGCTCAAGTTCACATGAGACCTAAAAGCGCATCCTGTTTGCTTAAAAGCGCATAGCGTTCGTTGTAATTCTGAGTGCACACAAATAAGCGTAGAGTCTTTACAGATTCGAAAGATGTATTAGGCTACTTTTATCTGTATGACCAAAAAATGACGGAGATTTTAAGAGCAAGTGAGCGCACGAGCCTGTCTTGCAGCAAACGCGCTTCCACACAAACACTTCAATAGCGCACATTTCTCTAGATTAACATCATATTGAGCGGCCGTGTAAAGTTGCTACTACATACATCTTTCAGATGAAAAGCCATATTTGAGGTTGATGAATGATATGAATGTCCATCACAGACTGCGAGCCTCTAGTTCGAAGACTCGTTCTCGCCCCCTACAGTGCAATTCGGCTAGGTATACATCCGCGCTAAAATATCAGGGTGAAAGTCATCATAGCTTGCGTAGTATAGACCCAGCTCCCAACCCAACTTTGAGAATAGATTAACGGCGATATTTTTATCGCCGATAAGAGTCTCACGTTAACGCAGCACGTTAACGCCGATAACGGCCCACCACTAGTAAAAATGAATGGCTACAATGCATAAAGCTTTCAGTTTTGATTTGAAAACAGTGTATTGTAAAAAGCCCCTCATACTACAAAATGAAAAAAAATAGTGCAAAAGTATTGTTTGTTAATATATAAATTAAAAAGAAAGATACTGATACTGTAGGTGTTGTTACTGGTATCGTTGCTGTTACTGGAAAACACTGATATTGTTTTATTACAGATTAACCTATAGACTTTTTACTAAATAAACCAGCAAGGTGCCTTTGGTCAACCATATTTGTCAAGAAAAGAAAAAAGACTGGTTGACAGACTGAACAGAATGTTTTTTATAGCTCTACATGATATACACCAGCATTAACCAGCTTATTGATTTATTTGATTGATTATTTAATGTTTCATGTCTGCACCTGTATGCATAGATACAGTTGTGTTGAATGTTGTTACTCTGGTGTTCAGCTGGTGAAAATACTTTTATTGTCATACTTCACAGACTTTTGTTTTCATTTTCTTCCCTCGTCGTGTTCCTTGACCTAGTTTCTGTCTCCCTTAATTGTGTCATTATTTGCAGCTGTGTCTTGTCATTATCCTCGTTTACTCTCCCATATAAGTTGTAGTCAGTTCAGTGTTTCTTGTCAATGTGTACGTGTGTATTAAGCCTTCATGTTGTGGATGACCTTGTGTGGATATATTAAAGACTTACTTTCATCTTCGTGCAAGGTCATTCAACAACAAACCGTGACAGTGCTAATGTCAGGAGAAATATTACTGTTTGATTTCCACAGATATGTGGAACATTAGTCAAACAAGTTTGTGAACAAAACATTTGTGATATTTAAGTGTTAATCAGTTTATTTTGCTGCAAAGTTTATTCATTTATAACATTTCATGTGAGGAGGAAGATGACGACTGCGTGGGTGTTACGTATATACACACATCATTTTATTATTGTTACGCTTAGTGTATTGGTTTTGTCATATGTTAGTATTATTAATGGTAACACTTTATTTTAAGGATCATAAATTCGACTGTAATTAATGACTAATAGCTGCATTTGTAAATGACTTTATTTGTATTATAATGTATTTGTAAGGCCTTTATTGGTTGTTGTCTTATTTTTCTTATGGCACATTTATACTTGTTTCTGTCCTAACAATGTACTGTACTAATTAGCTAAAAATAAAACCATCTAAAAGCTTGTATTGTGCAAATTACACACTTTATATGTTCTCAGTACACTTTGTGAATGTGTAGCTTATAAGTATGAAATAAATATAGAATAGGCATTTCAACACAGACATTTAAATTCACTGAGAAAAAACGTACATAAAGGCAGTCTTTCTAGCAGTTGTTCTTTACTAACAAATAATTTATAACTTTTATATTTATATTCCCTGAATTCATTAATAGCTAACAAACTAATTTCTCACTAATAAATGCAATATTACTTCAGATTATGTTCCCTATTCGAAAGTAAACATTTGCTGTTTTCCAATAATAAAAAAGACATGCAATATTGTAGTGAATATTTCTGTCTTTATTGTTTTTATGGTTCAACAAGAGAACAAAGTACAAATGAGACATATCTTGAATAATCACAGTTATTGTCAAATAGTTAATCTACAAATTTGCTTTTAACACAAATTATGGTCACAGAATAAACCAAACATCTGCACACTGATGTTTTTCACACAGTATATTTCCTTGTAATGTCATGCAAAATTATACCCAGGGGGCCATTTTGATGTTTCTCACCACTCCAGTGAGTCAACTCAATTACTTTTAAGAGGTCTTTGAGCATGTTTTCTTTGCGGTTCCCCCTAAATCTCCACACTGCTTGCAGACACCCCAGAATCTCTCCATGTTTTGAGTGTGAACACTTATTCGAGGATCAACAAATACCCCTTTATGGTTCACAGTTAGATGGTTATATCCAGCATCTCAGAGACAGTTATAGGCTCTCCACCCGTCTGACACAACAGTGCTTCCTTGTCTCAGAACTCTCAGAATGTGTCTTCTGCACTCCTCTTTGACCCCAAGCATTCCAAACACCCATGAATACCCGACCCATGAATGTTGCTCTGGCTTTCTCGGTTGTACAGAATGTAACAATTTATTTTATCATTATTCTTTAGCAATAAAGTGTGACCAGATGTAAAATATATATACAATATTTTGTGGCCAAATTTGCTCTCATCAATAAAAACAATTTGAAATATTAACAGATGTAACTACATAAACGTATTTTTAAAAATATAAGTAGTGTAAAGACATGTACAAAATAAGTGCCTTGTTTCAAATTATTAATTTAAATGTATGTACATAGTAGTTAAGGCCACCTAATATAAAGTGGGACCATTGCATGTAATTAAAAATATAAATATGTTTATAATAAAATTCTAATAATTGTTATTTTAAATGTGTTTTGTTCAGGACATATGGAATAACCTTTAGTACTTTTTATGTCACTAAACCCATTTTTACAGAATAAAATAAAAATAAATAAAAAAGTAAAATACAAAGATTACAAATATTTTATAAATACAAGTGTATTACTTTTCCAGTTGTCAGTGTTTAATAGGGAAATAAATGTGTGTATTTACTTTTTTAAGTTGTACATATTCTATAGTCTGCCTAACTACTAATAATGCAATATACAAACAAATAGGGTTGCATTCTCAACATTAAACTGAACAAATATATTACTGCTAAATAAAACAGACATTTCTTTACAAAAATGATATAATAAACGACATATTATATTACATAAATATATTAATATACTAAATATCCTATGAGATTGCTCCAATTCACATGACATTACAATTACGTTGTAAACAATAATGGCAATGGTACTAAAGTAGGCATTATAAATTGAGACAGAGGAGAGACCCGCTGAATAAGATGAGAAATACTGTAATAATAATAATGAGCATGGGATAATATAGCTTTACTTACAATGCAGTTTCCTTTTCGTTGTAGAAATCCTAGTACATGTATTTCCACAATAACGCTTTTTTCATCAACCCATAAACACATTTTTCGTTTGTATTCGCTGATGGTCTGAAAAATATTCTCCACAGAAAATCTTAATTTGAAGCCATGATGCTTCACTGTGCAACTATTATATATATATATATATATATATATATATATATATATACATATAAACAGGTGCTGGTCATATAATTAGAATATCATCAAAAAGTTGATTTATTTCACTAATTCCATTCAAAAAGTGAAACTTGTATAATGCATACATTCATTCCACACAGACTGATATATTTCAAGTGTTTATTTATTTTAATTTTGATGATTATAAGTGACAACTAATTAAGTAGTTTAAGTCTCATCTTTGATTCTTTTAATTGTGATGATTTTGGCTCATATTTAACAAAAACCCACCAATTTCAATCTCAACAAATTAGAATACTTCATAAGACCATGATGTATTGCTTTAATTACTGCCTCAATTCAGCGTGGCATGGAGGTGATCAGTTTGTGGCACTGCTGAGGTGGTATGGAAGCCCAGGTTTCTTTGACCGTGGCCTTCAGCTCCTCTGCATTTTTTGGTCTCTTGTTTCTCATTTTCCTCTTGACAATACTCCATATATTCTCTATGGGGTTCAGATCTGGTGAGTTTGCTGGCCAGTCAAGCACACCGACACCATGGTCATTTAACCAACTTTTGGTGCTTTTGGCAGTGTGGACAGGTGCCAAATCCTGCTGAAAAATGAAATCAGCATCTTTAAAAAGCTGGTCAGCAGAAGGAAGCATGAAGTGCTCCAAAAATTATTGGTAAGCGGGTGCAGTGACGCTGGTTTTAAAAAAACACAATGGACCAACACCAGCAGGTGACATTGCACCCCAAATCATCACAGACTGTGGAAACTTAACACTGGACTTCAAGCAACTTGGGCTATGAGCTTCTCCACCCTTCCTCCAGACTCTAGGACCTTGGTTTCCAGATGAAATACAAAACTTGCTCTCATCTGAAAAGAGGACTTTGGACCACTGGGCAACAGTCCAGTTCTTCTTCTCCTTAGCCCAGGTAAGACACCTCTGACGACAAATGTAGCCAAATTCCTCGACACGTCTGTGTGTGGTGGCTCTTGATGCCTTGACCCCAGCCTCAGTCCATTCCTTGTGAAGTTCACCCAAATTCTTGAATCGATTTTGCTTGACAATACTCATAAGGCTGCGGTTCTCTCGGTTGGTTGTGCATCTTTTTCTTCCACACTTTTTCCTTCCACTCAACTTTCTGTTAACATGCTTGGATACAGCACTCTGTGAACAGCCAGCTTCTTTGGCAATGAATGTTTGTGGCTCACCCTCCTTGTGAAGGGTGTCAATGATTGTCTTCTGGACAACTGTCAGATCAGCAGTCTTCCCCATGATTGTGTAGCCTAGTGAACCAAACTGAGAGACCATTTTGAAGGCTCAGGACACCTTTGCAGGTGTTTTGATTTGATTATCTGATTGGCATGTCACCATATTCAAATTTATTGAGCCAAAAATCATCACAATTAAAAGAACCAAAGACTTAAACTTCAGTCTGTGTGCATTGAATTGATTTAATACATGAGTTTCACAATTTGAGTTGAATTACTGAAATAAATGAACTTTTCGACGACATTCTAATTAAATGAGATGCACCTGTATATATATATAATTATTTTTTTTGTAGTACAGTGACCTCTTATATGTCAAAATATCAAGGACATTTTGGTTTCTCAGTTCATTACTCCTTCAATACATAAAAATATCTAATTCTAATGATCTTTAATGTGATCTGTTGTTTGTATTTTATTCTTACAGATCTACACATATTTGCACATACCAGACCTGTACACACATAATTGTCTATATTATATACTGTGTTTTTGCTATTTTTACATTGCCTATTTGTATATTATTCTTTTATTTTCTGTGTTTTGTCCTGTCACTGTCTTTCTGTTGCACTGTAAAGCTTCTGTCACTAAAACAAATTCCTCGTATGTGTAAACATACCTGGCCAATAAAGCTCATTCTGATTCTCATTCTGATTCTGATCTGCAATACAATACGATGATCAGTTTCTAAAGTATTGCACATACTCATTCAGTATAGCTTATACACATACAGTACATACTCGCATTTTCAATCACGAAATATGCATCAAAATATTATGACACATTTTTTCTCAATTATTGTAAACTGAGGCTGGTGTCTTTAGATGAAGTATGTGTGCTGATTTTAAATAAATCACAAAAACCCCATGCTATGTGTCACAAATCCGGTTCATGGTCTTCCGTCCACTCGAGGTCGCCCTTCAATATTGACTCTCGCACCACACAGACTGCTGCACGTCACACTGGACTACAGTTCCCATCATCCATTGCACTGACACAGCTGAATGCACTGATCACATAGCTGTCGCTAATCACACGCTCATCTGAGAGCTATTACAGACAATATATAACACCTACTCAGTTCCTGTTCAGATCCGAGTATTGTCTAGCGTTTAGCACTCTCCAAGTGTTAGCTACTTTACCAAGCTGTCCCGTGTTTATTTTCTGTTTAGTCGCTAGTATTGTTATAATATCGCTCTCTAAGGGTACTTTCACACCTGCCTCATTTAGTTCAGTTGAATCGCACTAGAATTCGTTTTCCCTCTTGGTGCGGTTCGTTTGAGCACCAAAGGCGGACGAAACAAGCGTACCACCTTCTTGAAGAGGATGGTCTCGGTACGCTTTCAAACGAACCCTGGAGTGGTTTGTTTGTGGTGAGAATGCGATCCGACCTCGAACAAACCCCACTGCAAAAAGAACTGTGCATTTTTGGACTAAACCAGCTGCTGTAGTCAGCTGCACTATGCATTATGGGATGAGGAAGTGTTTGTTGACAGTTTGCAGTTTAGCATGGCAAACTTGGGGTTGTGAGGAGGTGCGGAGCCTCATAGAAATATGGTGACTTACGATGCGCCTTTGCCGTTTGCAGTGCATTAATACATTATTTTCCAGCTGCATTCGTTCTCAAAAGTTATATATTGCCTGAAGTGGTATATACAAACTATGTAGTAAAGGATGACCAGGGATAAAAATCAACCCGCACAGTTGCCTCTCCATAATAGCAGTGTGCTGTCTACTGCATTTTACTCCTGTCTTTGTTTACTTCGGGAAGCACCGTTGGAATTTTCCCAAATGCTCTTTCTGACCAGTCGAAAAGCAGTTTAGGGAATGCGTTCAAAGACACATCTAGCCAATAAGTGAAGCGGATGTTGACACGTGAGTTTCAGCTGGTTCAGACCAGAGCAAACGTGTGGTGTGAAAAGGAACCAAAACGGCTAAAAAATAGCTACAATGTATAATAACCTTTTGGTCCGGACCAAAGCAAGTGAACTATCGGACTTTCCTGGTGTGAATACACCCTAAGTGATGGCTGCTTTACGGAGCCATTTCCCTGTCTTAGTTTCTAGTTCCTTGTTCTAGTCTTAGTCTAGTCTCGTTTTGTTTCCTGATTTCCTAGATCCTGATTCTTGCAATTTGGATTAACCCTTTGCTTTCACATCTCGTCTGCCATTATACACTATATGGATACATAAAGATGCATGTCCCCTTGAAAATCAGGCTTAATATTTGACATATGCAGTAAGTGTATGATATTGTAAGATCTAAAAATAATGTCCCTGTCTAAAACAAAAAACACACACTTGACCTTCTATCACTTGCACTCTCTTTGTTCTCTAACTGTTAGTTTTTCTTAAAAAAACACTAGATTTATTTTTTCTATTCTATCTACTTGTTTTATATATATATATATATATATCCTTGCTACGTGTACTGCGTTAGGCTAACCAAGACTTGTCATAGCATTTGCATATTGTTGCTCTTTTGTTGGTTTTAATTGCTTCTATTGTCCTCATTTGTAAGTCGCTTTGGAAAAAAGCGTCTGCTAAATGTAATGTAAATGTATTTCACAGAATCTTTTATCTGTCATAATCAGTATTTCACAGTAAATCTATGTAAAGCGGAAGTCACGGTGAGCTTCATGCGAGTATGAAAGAAAAAAAACACCCTCAACCACAACCTATTCACACCTCAAACACAAACATCCTATAGTAGTCTCACGCAGAAGCTGTCTGTCCACCCAACAGATCAAACCATTTCTGTACAAAATGAAGCAACATATAATTGTATTTGTAGATCCTTGTTACTGTACATGTACAGTGAAACAGGTGGAGCAATCTACAGGTGCCTTCATAGTAAAGTAATACAAATACACAAATGGCCATGTAAGAATACATACTGTGTTGAGTTTTACTCATTAAAACCTATGCTACTATTCAATATACTAGGCAATAAAATACAATAAAACATGAAAAACAAAATGTACATAAATGTATACATTATATACAATAAGACAAAACGTGACAAGTGCTGAGAGTGTAATGAGAGCCATACTGAACTGAATAATTATGACAGGTTTTAGTTTTGGATTGCTCTCTTGAAGCCACACACAATTTGCATTTGAGGATCTTGTAATTTGTGACCGGTGTTTTGTTTTGCTCTGTGCTTCTGTGTTCATCAATATGTCAAACATAAGTTGTTTTCACTGGATCAAACCCAGCTGTATTTTGCTGGATTTGGGATGTTCTCTTGTTGACAGATGCATACACAACATGAGTCCCCTCTTTAACGTTCTGTAAAAAACATAATGTAAGATATAATACTAATAAACTTATTATATTCAAAATGTGGTGTCCTGAAGATTGGTTGAGATTGAATGTAAAATGACAGTCATATAATTGAATGATAAAATAATATATTCTTCCTACTGCTAAGCCAACATGAAGCAGATTGAGACTGGGTTTTCAGTGGTTTTGCTTCAGGATCCTGATTTTACATCGGGCATCAAGTTTTTGTTTTACATTGATGATATTATGGCTATTATAAATATCTGACATGATGCTGTTGTGTGTAATGTATATGATTGATAATTATACAAAAACAAAAACATCACAATTATGGATGGGCATTTTAAGCAAAGTAATATTCAATAATCGCTGGGTATTATTCGATTACTATTCGAAAATCGCACCCCTCTCGCATGCACCTAACCACCCACCCACCCACGCGCACACACACACACACACACACACACACACACACACACACACACACACACACACACACACACACACACACACACACACACACACACACACACACACACACACACACATAAACAGAGGGAGAGGAGAGAGACCATCCAGGCTTTCAATCTGTATGATAACAAACTGTTTAATTAAATTAGAGAATAGTCTATCTTAACCCAAGAAAATTAATGTTTGTAAAGTATGCGTGCTGAAACTATAACCTAACCGAATGATGGCATTTATTAACAGAACAGTCCATCGATTATCAACTGCTCATAAGGCTAGGACATTTCTATTTTAAAAATGAGCATGAACATTCATATTATTAAAAAAAAAATCTTACATTTGATTAATGCATCAATGAATATTAGGCGTAAAACATATTGCGCGCTAAACAGAATATGATTCTTAAAACATTACGTGCTAAAACATATTGTGAACCGCCTGAATGACGCACTTATTATGTGAACATTAATTTTAACGTCTGTCAATAACCTAACCATAACAATAACCTATATATATATTAAATGAACATGTTCACATGCTCGGGAAGAAGACGGGAGTGTTGTTCACAATTAGTTCGGTGAACTTTGAATTGAAACAAGGAAACGAATATAGAGCCCTGCAGCTTCTCAGAATTCTCCTCTCTCTCTCTCTCTCTCTCTCTCTCTCTCTCTCTCTCTCTCTACAAAGCTGCTGTTGCAGCCATTTAAATAGTTCAGTTTTGGTTTTTAATAGCAAATTTTGTTTCCTTTCTTTATTAATTTAATTTAGAAATATTATGTTTTTTTTAAATACCAAGCGGCCAGCGCAAGTTTGATTGGGTTCTCCTTCTCAAATAAATAACTAAATAAATAAGATTAATGTCATAATATTTTAAGAATAAAGTCAAAATTACGATCATAAAATCATGTTACATTGCCTGAAGTTAAAGTAAAAATTACACCTGTATACTCTGACAAAAAAATAATAAGTGTGGCATCCAACCTGTCATTCTTCACATTTAACACGAAAAACAACACAAATATTTTGCATATAAATATTTATAGTTATCAACCAGTGGAATATTACATTATTCTTTCAACAAAAAAACGAATAATTTGAATGCAGGGAGCTCGTCACGGCTTTATAAATGGGAAACAGGACGTGAAGGTGGCAGAGAAGTGCTCTCGCTCAGCACAGGGGGGTGCATCGTTTTGTTAACTTTGTTGTTTATTATTTTGAGTTGTTTGGGAGGCTGTAGCAAACGGCCCTCTCACAATATATTGCTCAACAGGTCTATTGTTCACTCAATCAGGCTGCACGTATCAGAACGGTTAGTGGTCACACTACATGTGTGCATGTACACATTGCAGTTGACAGTGCAGTTTGTGTGTAAGCACTGAACAGACCATACTCTAAAATAAAACAAACAAATATCCTGTTGATCGGTGCATCTGTACTCCAGTATATAAATTAAATATAGATGAATTATTGCTAAAGTTACTTGCCAAGAGGGGTTATTTGACATACTTCATGTATTTGCCCGTTCGGCTCGTTCGGCGGTTCGCGGCTGTCTGTGCTCGCGCTGTTCACACAGAACAGAACAGAACAGAGCGCGCATGCACTGAAAGGACTTGTCTTTCGTGCCCAAATGCTTTTTTAAACAAACAAGGCTTAAAAACGCATGCAAATGATACAATTTTGTG